>VZTM01022855.1:0-25214 GCA_013400555.1 Jacana jacana
GATTTCTGCAAAACCGCCATGATGACCTACATGTACGGGAATAGATTTTGTAAGGGAGATGTAATTTCGAGCAGTAATGATATTAGCTTGCCAACAAATCCACTCAATATGCAACTCATTCAAATAATTTAAAAAGCCACTGTTTGATTTATGTAAAAATAGCCTTTATGTCCATTTATACAGGTTTTACTATACATTTATAATCAGCCTTCAGCCTGATTCAATAATCTTTAAGTAAGTACTACTGAATCTGCGTAAGTAGGCACAAAGTCAACAGTACCACAGGGGTGCTTAAAGACTACCAAAATGAACTAAGGTTGGAAAAAGAAAAGCCAACAGACAAGAGACAAGCCTTTACTGAAAGAAGCAAAAGAGTAATTAAAGTTATACTCTCATTCAGAGACTAAAAAATTAAAAGGAGGAACTGCTCTAAATAATACATTCTATTTCTAAAAACTTTGCTCAGTCTTTTTTCATCTGCTGACCTTACCATTGGGAAAATCACTGTAGTTCTTTTAATAAAAATTACATATCTCATTTGCAGCCTTCAAATCCATTTCATCTGGAAGCTCTTTCACTTATTCCCTGTAGGTGGAACTCCTTCTTTAGACCTTTAATTAGGTGGTGTTGCTTTGACCACTGTAGCTTAGATTTAGTTTAAGTATTCTAACTCTAAAATGGCCACTTGTGTATTTGTGCTCCAATATTGACCCTGTAAATTGGTCTCAGAATTTGTTACAGTCTTTAGGAGTGGGGTTTTTTTCCACCCTTGGGATTTTTTTCTGCCTTGTTCCAGAGTTCACTTTGGTGTTTTTTTTTTACTAAGGGAGCCAATACCATTCTTGGATGAACCTTGATTTTATTGTCTCAGAATTCACCACCGCTCTTTTGACGACACAAAAAAAAATTAAAATAAAAAAATGGTTCCCAGGAATTACAGAGAATTCACTTCCATCTTCTGCAATGTGCTACTTCACCCATCTCAGTACACGTTTCTGAATTAGCATTGCTACAGGTTGCTACCACAACTCGTTGCCATGATTTATCTGCTGAATATTTCATGTAGTTTTGATACCATCAGCGATAAGATATTAATGAACTGTTTACAGGCATTATCTCAAAGACCAGTGAATACTTTCATCCTTTGGGGAACGTGTTCAGAGTCAAAATAGCAAACAAACCAAAACCCCAATGACAAACACACAGAAGGTATCTCCCAAGAGAAGATCTCTTTTGATTTCTGGTTTACTTCAAAGTGGAGACTCGGGGTCATATTTTCTTGTTGATCCCTAACTTAGGGCACTGTTGCTTCACGGTGCACTTTGGTTTGAATTTTCATTTGTATGTAAATAAGTCTCTGATTTATGGCACTGGTAAAGATATTACTCAATGACTCCTATTTTTCAAATTTGCTTTCAGGGTATGTAAAATTAGATAAGCAACAATTTTCTCTGAGCTTGTACACTCACAGAATCCAGTAGAGAACAAAGCCTCACCCTTTTTTCTTTTTTTTTTTTTTTTGCTACTTTTACATAAAAATTGTGGTTTTAGAAGAGCTTATTTCTTTAAAAATATGGAGAAATAGATCTACACTTTAAGAAGTTTGGTATCTGGTTCTCTGGTATAATGGAAGCTGCCTGGGGTCTTCATAGGCACTTTGCTTCCAAGAGACCAAGGGATCTGTAGCAATACTTGAAACTCTCACCTGACTTTTATTAGAGTTCAGTCATTGGTAACAAAACTACACCTACAAACTAAAGGAATTAAAGTAGTAAGTAGGAATGATGTTATATTGTTCTTCAACAAAAATCACATTTCAAAACTAGTTTTTCAACATAACCAGTCCAAAGCTGGTTTTACACAGTTCTCATGTTAAAACAACCATAAACCATCACCTAATGAAGGACATACCTACTGAAGAAACTATGGAGTTAGTTTTTATCCACATAAACCATGATTTTCCGTAACATCTTCTGTACCTATATAAATTACTTGGAAAAATGCGCTAACAATCAATGTCTCGATGTTCTTTTACAATATTTAAGTTTCCTACTGCACTAATTACCGGCTATCACAATTAAGCTTCTGGCTGCTTACTCATTAAATCCAAAGGAAAGGGAAAGGAGTAAGGAACAGTAGGGAGGGCAGCATCTGGTTTTGTTTAAAGGACATTTCTTATATCGCGCTTCCACGCTGGAAGGGGTCTCGGGTCTGCTGGTCCGACATACTCACTTAATTAGAAATCAAAATAATCTTTGCTTGAGCATACATGGTGTGATTCACAGAAGTCCATCTTCTCTGTCACGTTATCTCCAGATGAAGAAATGCTGTCATTAGATGACTGTGCTTCGGATGAAATGAGTGGGCAATCACTAATTGCAGCTCAAGGCTGAATTTTCTCGCAGCCACCCTGCTGTATGGGAGGCAGAAGATGGAAACGATGTCACCACCAAAATTGTCACCACTGCTCTGGTTCTGGTGATTTTGTGCCCATGGAAGAGCCTCAAGAGAGGAGAGGTGGGATGAAAAAACCCAAGGAAAACAGCATCTCTGGCCAGCAGAAAAGAGGGAACGCCGGAGAGAGTTTGTCAAAGCTCTGTAGGTGGGCATCGGTTTCTTTCATTGTTCCTGCTACCCATAGCTTTTACCACATCACTTAACAGACCGATACACAGCCCAGATGCTGGAACTGTGTGATCTAATTATGCAGAGCATTATGTTTTGAAATGAGCAATTTATATTGGAAAGAGCAGACTGAAAATACTTTGATTTTAACACTCTTCAGAATACAAGCCTGTCATTTACTGTGTATCTGCTGTTCCTTTTTATGAAAAAGAATTCTTGTACTTAATTTTTTTTTTTTTCTGGTTTTGTTTAGATTTCCCCAGGGCAACGACCAATTTAACATGTTCCTCATGGGAAAACACATGTTGGTAATATCTACCTAATTTGTCTACAGTGTTAACCTGGAATCACAGTCAAAAGTAATCAGATCAGCGCTGAGTTCTAGGACAGAAAATGGTAAGTTTTACCTTCTGCAATATTTCTAAATTAGGTTTCCTTGTATGACCTAAAGAAAGTATCGCAGAAGACTTTATACATAGTGCTCTTACTCATGAAAGGAGATTTTCTTTACTGGATAGAGAAAGAATAAACTTTTAGGTGAACTTCAACATCTGTTATTTGAAGTGGGAGTTCTCAGGAGGGGAAGATTTTTGAGTTACAAACCAGCTCCAGCACTAGAGGAGTATGGAATTGGGAATGCATAAACGGTATATCTTCACTTCCACCTGTTTCTTTAAACTACACCAAGGAACGTGTCTATCCGTTAACCAATGGAGTTTTCACCTTGAGCCACAGATAGCTAAGCCACGGAACAGTAAACCATGCTGTTTCCAGTCAGCCTAAATTTCCTGTGCTCCGTTATAGCCTATTATGCTGGCTACAACCCCTGAGCCACTCTAAATAAATCTTCCTCTATTTTGTACTTAGAGCCTCCAGAAGCCTAAGACAGTTATGCTTCCCCTCCCTTATATATTTACAGCCTGATTCTTCTTTCTTTACAGCAGCGTAAATCAAGGGTCACTCCAATGAAATCAGCACATTTGTGCTGATGTAAAAGAGGCATTAGAGATATATCAGGCCCATTGTTCTGATTATGTTAAAAGAAAAATTTGTTATGGCCAGACATCAGATGAGTACAACACACTTTCTTCAATATCAGATACCGTCAGAAGTAATTCTAAGTTTGCCGATTATTTCTCATTTTTATGTTCCTACAAGCTACCCACACGATATGTACTTCCTTCTCCATCCTTCTGAACAGACTGAAAATGTTTTGTTCTCGTAAATGCATTTGCCAAGACAGGTACAGAGAAGTCACCATGCAAATAATGAACTACCTCAGTGTCTTATTTTATAATTAAGCACCATCCATTTGACATGATCCATTTACACAGAGCAGATAATTCCTTAGTATGAGTGGGTGCTACAAACAACATGGAGATCTCAATATGTATATTTACAGAGAGAAGATAATGTCTTCCACTCTTTCAAGTCCAGAAAAATGACAGAAGTAAGCCTCGTATTGAAAGCAGTACAATTTCCAGCCATGGTGGAAAGCTTTTTGACCTCTACTGGAAGATCATCATGACCCCTGAGAGCCCCTGAGAAAAACAGGGGCCTCAGACCACATTTTAGAACCGATCACAATAAATCACACCGTCCCACCACTGCACAAGACTGCCATCATACCACTTCTAAAACCAGTGGAACAAAAATACCCCCAAAATCAATTATATTACATATAAAATAAAGAAAGTCCGTTTTATAGGATCCTTATAACCTGGCTATCTTGGTATATGACACCTTACAGAGCACCTCTAAATAAGCATTTGGGAAAAGCAATCTAAGTAAATGGTTTTAAAGACAGGTTATTTATTTATTACACCAGACACAACTTCTCACATTATTGCCTCAAGTAAAATGAATGCTGATAATGCTCCCATCTCTGAAACTGAACACATTTATATTAAAAATGTAGAAAGTACAGTATACACTGAGGTGCAATCTATTGACTATGTCAGTAATAGCAGCTTTTTCATTTTTCCCCTTGTAATAGAAGTCATTGCTTGCATTCAGAACGTATTGTCAAGCTTTATTAATCTCAGCACAGAGGCCATCCTGGGCCTTGAGAGCTATTGATTTTTTTAAAGAGATGGTATTCTTTTTCTATGGCCTACTTGAGATCTATTTCAGATCTGTCATAAAAAGGAACCTCAAATTACAGGACAACTTAAACAACGCTTACAGATCACTGATGTGTTTAAAGTCTCTTCCTTCCTTGAAAATGAATTATAACATTTTCAATTTAAAAAAAAAAAACCTTCTTGGCAGGTCGGCAATCACACTGTAAGATGCTTCTTTGTCTCATTATTCTCACATGAGAATTGATCATTAGGCACTGAAGGCGATATTCTCTGCAGAGCTGAAATGCACGATGTAGAGAAAAGGCTTAAGGAACATCCCCCTGAGCTCTGTAGAAAGAGCAGCCGTTTTGGTGTCTCAGTCCCAGAGCTGAAATTCTGACCCTAGTGAGGTCACTGGGATTTCCATTATCTACAGGTTGTTTTTTTTTTTAAACCTGCGAGCACACACAAGAAAAATTCATGCTACAACCAACCCTGAGATGATTTGGTCTGCTCCTTTCTGAAACAAAATGTCAGATAAATCTGTATGTACTGAGGAAGGAGATAATTTTTATAAGGTATGGTATCTGTATAGTATTTGCACTTGTTTTTTCTCCAACAGTGTAATCGCTCCTCAAGAGTCATCATTTAGACTCAGACTTATAAAGATTTCCCTATCTTGCAGCATTAACATGGTAATATTCTTACAGTGGATACGTGCTTTTCTTGTATATTAACTGCTGAGGGTTGGGAGACAGAGATCATGGCCATTTCAAAGAGCGCTGACCTTCTGATCTTCCCCTGACCTACCCTCCACCCTTGTTTCTGCATCCGTTTCAAACATTGCTTTTTCAACTGATTTACATGAAAGATCCTATACAACTCCTATTGCCATGACCAAGGACCCTATATATTACTCAAACAGAGGATTTTACACAGCGTCCGATGCTGGAATTCAAACCCATTAGTAGTGACATAGAGTGCTACAGACACTGAAATATGAAAAAAAAAAACCCATTCAATCGTTTTTGTGGCAAATGTCGATAGTCTGAATGACTTGTATTTGGCTGGACTATATGCTTCTTTTGGTAGAAAGCCAAAATTTTTTGAAGAGACTCACAGTTTTGCAGCTTTACATTCAGGTGGCACAGACGGGGTTATCAACTTGGTCTTACTACTTGGATATAAAATAAAATCACTCTACAGGACTAGGTACTTGCTGCTGAAACTCAGTTCCTGTGAAAGCTTAATAGTTTGTGTGTAGCAAGTTAATAGCAACACTGAACGAGATTTCACTTGGCATTTTTCAGTTATTAAGCCATGTTGGAAGTAAAAGAAGCAACTTCAATAGCGAAGTACTGAGACTTAAATCCTCCAAGTGATGCGTACAAAATGAAACATAGAGCAGATACAACTAATACAATAAAAGCCAGTTCAAACTCTTTGTGATTTCCAATTGAGATTTGATAAGCCAACAAACGTTTAAAACAAAAATTTTGGTGATTTATTTAGGCTTGATTTTCAAGTTTTCTTTTAAAAGATGAAGGTGGCTTCAAATGTTTAATTGCAAGAATCTCATTCAAAGCAATATTATACAAAGCTATTGTGTCTTAGTGTAAAGCTGGCAAATTGGAAGAACATTTTTTAGGATAAAGTAATATTCTGTCATTATACCAGAAGACAATAACTTATTAATTTGCAATTAGTTTGGGGGTGAATGCTGCTGACAGAATGAGTTCAACCAACTTATTTTCTAGGAACGTGCTTTAACTTTCTTGCACCATTGCTTGAATATAGGTAGCACTAAAGGTATAAAATCAGCTATTTTAATTTATTTATTATCACAGAGTCACAGGATATTCGTGGTTGGAAAGAACCTCTGAGATCGAGTCCAACCATATACTCACAAAAAAATCCTCTACAATCTCGGCCACTAGAGAGTGCCCTGAATTATATTCCAGTTCTTCACCTCTTTTATTTACAATATACACTATAGCTCAATTATTGTCATGGTTTACAACATTTGTTCAGGGCTGCCCAGAGAGGTGATAGAGTCTCCTTCATTCAAAACCCACCTGGAAGCATTCCTGTGTGACCTGATCTAGGTGTTCCTGCTCTGGCAGAGGGATTGGACTAGATGATCTTTCAAGCTCCCTCCCAATCCCCGAGATTCTGTGATTCTGTAAACGTCAGAGATTATCAACTGTGATTCATTCTCCAGAAAGAAATTTTCCTCTAAGCCAGAATTCCCAAGAGTTAAATAGGAGTTTGGTGTCCTGTTTTCTTCTGGGAAGTAAAAAGGTACCCTTTTGAGGATATACTAGACCTCTGACCATCAGAGTGGTTCTCTTCCATACGAAGTGCAAACTCAGATAAATGTGTTGAGTAGCCTTTGAGAATAAGTTATGCTTTTTTTCAAAATGGGCTCACATAAAATATGAGAAAAAGAAGCCTTCTTGCAGTTACAGCATAAGTGTATTTTGTCTGTCTGACACAGGGAATTGCTGTTGAAGTCAGCAAGAATTTTTTAATGCCAAAGAACTGTAGAACTGAATAAATTTTGGATAATTTGACAATTCAAGTAATCAAGGCACTCTACCATATATTCAGCTCCTTCCGGACTGAAGTACACGACGACAATATCTTGCTTTACTGCGTTATCAGATGCTGGGAAAAATTAAGATGCTGGGAAGAACTTATACCATGGAACGAGCCACCAACACCACTTAAGAGTAGGGGATGATATATTGGTATCTTAATTTTAGCCACAGCAACTCTTCTTTATAAGTTAAGAGAAAACATAAATTCCTTTCTTTTACTTTTTCATTTTCAGATTCTGCATTAGTAAATACGGCACACATTCATTAAATACTTTGAAAGTATCAAAGCACGCCTCTTGTTGAAACAATACACTTATCTGCACATCAAATACAGAAAAATAAATCTAGGACAAGGGATTTCTGTTAATCAGTCTAGGCAGTCCCTAAAAAAATCAGATCCTGAGGCAAAATAGCACAGTCACTCAGTGTGTGTGGATGATATAACCATGCTTTACACCAGAGACAATAAGCCCAAAAGCTCCAAAGTCATGTAGCATAACTAATAAGTTCACCCTCTAATAAAGCCATCTCTCTTCTATGGCCTATTTTATTCCACAGGGCAAATTTCAGACTAGCACTTGTGTCTTTACCCAAAATCAAAGAATCATGGAATGGTTAGTTTTACAGCTCCACTTCCTACGATCTTCTATGCCCCTCTGATGCCTGTCTAGTTATCAAGTGTCATATAATAAACTAGAAATACACAGATACACACGTGTACACACACATTTATGTAGACATTCACACACATCCTCCATTCTGTTTTGCCAAACTTACCAACAATTTAGTAAATACAGTGATTTTAATGACATTTTTATGACAGCTATAGACTAGGAAAACATATTATAAGCACACTGTAATTCTTCCATATTCCCATTAAAAGGAATCCCTGTGACACCAGTGTTTAATTGCAAATACTGACTTTTTTCTCCATTTAATATGTGATACCATCTTCCATTGAGCAACTGTATATAGGAATCACGGCAGACTTACAATGCGATACATGCTGGAAAGTTGTGATCAAGGACAGGCTGGCAAAAAGGCACAGACCTGGCCAGATTGACAAAAAAGAGGGGCAAAAACTTATACTGGGCTTCTTTAATACAGTGTCTGAATAAGAACATTAGAGAAGAATTTGGATTTTGTGTGTGAACCACGGTAAGAGAAACCTCATTTGATCTAGTACTTCTTTGTGAAGACACTCACACTCTTGTTTTGCCCCTAAAGGCACATAGGCAAGCTGCAAACTTTCAGACTTTAAAAGATATCTTTTTCCATAATAAATCTAATTAGAGAGCCCTTTTTTACGGGTACACGATGGAGATTCTGGGTTACAAAAAAATAGAAGGTGACGTTTTTGTGAGAGAATCCAGACATAATACAGAGAAAACAACTGTCTCTGGAAATAGGTAGATAAGGTGAGTAGACAGAAAATGATTGAACTTAATTTGTCACTTGAGCTTTGCACAGGTATAATCAGCTCAAACAGGACTCTTCAAAAGCACTGAAGACTAAATGACTCTAATGCCACTCCATGGGATAAAGCTAAAGCTAACGATAAAAACTGTCTTCTACTGGATGCAGTACAGATGAAATCGCATCTATTCACTAGGAAAAGCAGTCTTTGGACCTGCTGGAAATAAAAGGATAATTGGCAAAAAGAATGGGGCGATGTCCTTAGGACAAACTACTAGCAGAAGGTGCTGCAGAGATCAAGTGGACTACACAAACGATTTTCTGTAAGCAGACCAAAAAGGGAAGGGATTCTTTGACTCCAGTTCACTTTTCCCATTTCTGACACAGTTGCTGGGGGGGACATTACAGGGACACATGAGTGACTTCACCCAAAAGGAACAAAGCAAGGACTAATGGCCTAATCAGTTCAAAACTTAAAATGCCTTTCTATTGTGTGAGAAGCAAACCAGTCCTTGGTGGGTGTCCTGCAATCAGGTATCATCGTAACTATTTTCCTCCTTAGGTAGTAAAAACCGCTTTCAAAGGATTTTTTGACAGTCAAGAAGCCCCTGCCAAGCGTTGAAGGTCTCGTGTCTGAAAGCTTGAGCCCTGTGAATGTTAAGATACTGAGTGTTTCATCTCTGGTGGAAGCAGCCAGGTACCCAGCAACTCTCAAACCCCAGTCTTTTGCTGGCAACATCTGTCACGGCACTGCATGGGTCATGGGGTGGTGGGAGAAATAAAAAGGAGAAAGGAGAAATAGATATTTTAGTACCTGGTACTTCTAGGGTATAAACTTTCCAGCCTGTAAATCTTCTCAAACGCCGCTGCAAACTGCACCTTTTTGCCACACAGCTAAAAAGTTTTGGTAAGAGCAATGAGTTCAATGTTTGGGGTTTTTTTTTGTTAAAAGCAAAAGCTTGGGATTACAGTTCTTCCTCCTCTTCTTCCAGCAAGGTAGAAGATGCTAATGTAAAAAGGCAGAACAAATGGGCTCTTTATTTTCGCAGAACAAAGAGCATTTGAACTCCATCAGTGGCTCTTTGACTGCCTTCAAAGCTTGTCTCTGACTAAATTAAAGCCTCTGCGAGCTTCTGATTTGTACTACACTGTAGGCTTTCCATTGCTCTAGTAGCTAGATGCATGTAATGGATTAATTGTTACCCTATAATAATACAGCCAATGAATAAAGTGAGAATTAAGGCTTGCAAAGGGCTATGCTCTCACTCCATGCAAAGTAGTGTATAGCTCCCCTAAGATCAATTTTTCTTATGCCACTTTACAGTGGCTCACACTCTGCCCCCTAATTCAATGAGCTGGTTGTGAGGGAAAAGTCTTAACCTCATCCTGTACAACCAGGGTAGCACATTTTGAGGTCACTGATAAGATGAAATAGTTTAACTGGAATTAAAGCGATTTTGTGAAGTTAGCAAAGCACAACTCAGCAGATGAACCAGCAAAATTGTCCCCAAAGTAGGAGACCACTGATCTCCATCTCACTTAAATGAAGAGGCGCTCCTGTGAAATCTGTGAGGTTATCTGGGTGCAGAAAAACCCAATCACAATAGTAAAGAAGAGAGCAGAAAAGTGTGCAGAATGCATCTACCTGCCAATACTTCTTATGTATCTCTTCATCATAGCATTACAATAACTGGTTAACATCTAAGTATTTACATATGACGGGCTAATATGTGCCATTAAAATAAAAACACGTATTTATTTCCTCTTTTCCCACTTCTCTTGCTGCAATGCTGTGTCTGCACTCCTCCTGAGCGGAGGAAGAGTTGTAGCCCTTGGAATATCTTGCCCAGGGAACAGAAAGAAGTGACCTCACTTTTAGGTAACCTCTTTTACATGTGAGAAGGGGGCAAACAGTGGTAGTTTACTCCCTATTCTTCCTGCGTGTGAGTGTAAGGTGACAGCTAATTGATTGGCATTGTTGAACTAAAAAGAGTGAATTTGCTTTTGGTCTTTTACACCCGAATTACGCTTATTCTACTCACGCTGGCATCAGCCCAGTTTTCACTGAGGTTGTATTACAGCTAATAAGTTTTGAAAATGCTTTAAAGCCTCTCATTGATTTTCATTAAAGAAATCCAAACATGAACTCACAAGAAGCTCCCTAATGATAACTAAAGCAATAAGCTTGAAATGCTGTAGTGCTTTCTTTTAAGGCAGGGTTGTTTACCCCGTCTTCAATATTTAGAAAATGAGAAAATATTTCGAGGAGATGAGCCTCACTGGAGGTAATATTTCTACAGCAACACCAAGTGTCCTTAGTGACGAGAAAATCCATAAAAGAATTCACCCACAAATGTGAGGCTGCTCCCAACAATTTCAGCTTTCAAGAGAGTAAAGACAAAGTTGAGATGAACGTTCTGAAAGGCTCATTGGAAATCAAGGTAGACTGCTAGAACTGGAACAATAAAACCATAAAAGCCCTGGCACACATAGGAATCGTGTGCAAGGTTATTTACCAGAGGCACTCGCTAAAATCATGAACAGAAGTAGTAAAGATTCACTAGAGACTACAAATAAGGAATGGAAAACCTCTGCACGTGCTTTACAGAGAGAAAGAACATGTGGCCACATCCAGTTCAAACTGTATTTTATCACCTGTTTTATGCCTTCATCATTTTATCATTCAAACGATGATTTTTAAAGCAACTGATTATCTCACTCCTAGCATCTAGAATTGTAAAGTTTGAAAAAGATGTTAGGACAGGAGTAAGACAGGGGAAAAAAAAAAAAAGTGTATTAATCATTGATATGAGAAAAAACCATTCATGCTTAGTGTGCGTGAGAAATCTGAAATAAGTTTGCTTTGGCACAGCCATGAGACAAATCATTCCTGGAGGTGGCAGAAGGAATTAGTAATTATGTCAAAATATTAATGTCCCAGTTGACTTCTTCATTCTCCAGCAGACAGACCTGCTTTTCCAAAGGAGTTTTGACAACTCACATGCTACCAATATAAGAAGTAAGCAGTAAGTGGTAGGAGAAATTGGCTTCGTCTCTCCTCTTCCTACTAAATTACATTGCATAGAGTGGAGTGTCTCTGTAGAAGACAAAGCTCAATTAGTGCATGTTTACAGTAACAGAAAAACCTGTGGGATAACGTCCTTCTACATTTGCCATAAATTTGGATGCTGGAATTGTTATTTAAGGAAAAAAAAGTTGGATACACTCAAGCTGCCTAAATCCTAGCACATAAGGTTTATTATGTAATTTTACCCCTTTCAGGAATCAAGACATTTACTTATTAAAGTACAAATCCCAACTTCTTAAATAGATATCCTACTAATCTTATGGGATAGGGATTTCATCTGGAGGGCAGGATGGAGATGTCTAGCCTTTTTTTTTTTAGGCTCTGCAGATAACCCTGCCCCACGTCCAGCTTCTGATCCAAAGGGCTGGGAACCTTCCCTGACTCTTGTATTTGGTGTCTTGGGCACCTGAGGGCATCTTGAAGAGGGGTTTGCACCCTTTCCTTTGTTTCTGCAACCAGAACCTGCTCCACAAGTCTACACAATAGGGTCTGGACACTCTGCGGGGAAGGAACAAAATGAGCCAAGGTTGCTGATCACATTCATAACCTCAAGCCTCCCTGACCCTGTACTTTGGGGTGGTTTAAGTGGTTTTCTTTTCTCTCTGCTGTGCTGGGCTCCAAGGAAGGCTTTTTAACAGGCTGTCGGCCATCGGAGCTTGATAAACCACGGGCAACTGCTGTGTCAAACCACGTGTCCCTCGAGCACATCACACACATTCGCCCCAAACTCTCTGCCCTCTTCCTCCATCCGCCTCATTAGTTTAATAGTACTTTCAAAACATTATATGTTTCACATCTTGCTGCTCATAAAGCACAATAAAAGAAATTGTATCTATCACCTAACAACTACAGCTGAATCCTCTTATTCCTGCAAAGTATGTTCAATTGGCTTTTTAAAGGGGATGTTTTGTTCCTAACGATGCCAGGCTAATAATCGTGAAGGTTTATTTTTCAGGTAAAACACTAGAGGTGTAACCAAAATGTCTTTATTAAGATCTTTGTGATCTCAAAAAAACACCCAAAAATGAGAGTGTTTCTGTTTGGAAAAGACCAATACACCCACAGCCTTAAGCAGACTGCAGTTCTCTGAACGACTAATAAACAAATAAATTTGGTGTTTTTTTCCCCAGTCACCTTAAGCAGTTCAAGAAGAGCCAGCAAATAGAAATTTCTTTGGCTTCTATGAACTCTGTACTCAAAACATTTCAAATTAGGAGGCTCTACCTCAGCTCAAATCAGCCCACATCACCTGTGAATGCAAGTAAATAAAATGCGTATTTTGATCAAGATGCCAGTCTTTGATCAGTTACCTCTCCTGCTGTCTAAATTGATTAATGGTCTATTTTCTGGGAAATTTGCTGCCTAAAAGTTGCAGCCACCAGTTTAGAGTTTTCTGAAGGCTGATGGTTGGCAGCTTTTGAAGGACTTCTTACTGTTAGAGGTCACTGCACCACCATGTTTGTACATTCTTTGTGACTTTCTGTCACACAGCGCTGAATAACCAGCTGTATGGATGTCAACAGGCGTAAAACCTTCTGTTTAGAAGTTTTCAAAAGAACCCATCATATCTTCTCGAGCTCTGTCAGTCGCAGAAGAGAGTGCAATTTAAACCCAAGTGCTGCAAGCATTGCAAATCACTTCCCCCCTTTCCAAGCAAATTCTGTGATGTACTGAAGTTGGGCCATAAACGTGACTCCTTTGTGTGATCACCAGAGCACCGTGTATTACGCCATGCCCCATCCCTGGAGGGGTTCAAGGCCAGCCTGGATGGGGCTTGGAGCAACCTGGTCTGGTGGGAGGTGTCCCTGCCCAGGGCAGCGGGGTTGGAACTCAATGATCTTGAAGGTCCCTTCCTACTCTAACTGTTCTATGATTCTATGGTTAAGGGTGCACCTGAACAACAAAAACCCACTTCAACAGTGTGTAATATGTCTGGGTGGAAACTTAACCCTGTAGACTCACTGGCTGTTTCCCTGGAGCGTTCCACAAGCGATTGTGTGAAATATTTTCTGTGAGGCCACATAGGGTGGCAATTTTCTGAGAGGTCCTTACCGAAAACTAGGAAAGAACATGCTAAATACGAACTCTTGAAAGATTAAATCCCTTTTAGTTCAAATTCAGCCTGTACTGAAGAGCTTCCCTAAGTTTGGGAGCAAGGTTCACACCGACCCGCGGGATTCGACTGAAGGCTTTTCATGCACTAAGGAGGAACACGCGGTGCCTCTTTGTCTTAGAGGGCGCACGCACACAGATAAGAGGACTATTGAAAATTAATGGCACGCTTCTCGTTTGACTTTCAGCTTCAGTTTGTCACCAAAATCCTATGAGATAAGGCTTTCATTTCAATAACTCTCCAAAGATTAATCGTTTCTTTTAGCTCCATGCAGACTGTTGGTATATTCTGACTTCCTCTTACTACGACATCATTTGTAAGTCTCAGTCAGGTTAGCTTCATAGCAGGTGCTGCATAGCCAGATTTCCCCCCAAAGAATTTGAAATCTTGGTTAAAATCAAGACAATGAGTAAATAAAAGGAAGAGGAACCAAGAGAAACAAACAAACAAAAAAATATTCTAGACACTTCTCCCTATAGCTAAAGTGCTGACCTCCCACTTGCAGGGTTATTATTTACAAGTTTTATAAGTAACTTTAAACAAGCTTTTAGAGGCAGAATATAGTGCTATCCATCTTCATCAGAGAACAGCAACCAGGGAAGAAATGAGGAAGAAATGGAGGAGGGAAAAGGAGGAAGTATTATCTTTTAGTTGAAACGAATTTAGCTTAAAACTAAACAGTCACAGAGGATCTCTGGAGCTGCTGGGGTGGTAGTTTGGAGAGATGACAGGATGATGGATAGGGTTTTGATTCAGCATCACACAATTGGTTATTTAAGTTAGTTTCAAATGAAACCAAACAAAGATAAGGCTTGGTGGGAGAAGAGAAAGCAACCAGGGCATAATTGTAAGGAATCCTCAGGGAAAGCAGGAGGGCATCAAAGAAGGTCCAGGGTAAGAACCAAGAACTAATCCTGAGGTTTGCCTAGGAAATGATCAGAATGTTCTCAACGTAAAGGAACTACGGAACTGGGACTAAGTCCAGAGCTTGAGAAGTCCTAGACAACAGTTGGAAACGTGCTGTCCACGAGCTCAAGATGAAAAGAGGAAGGTGGGGAAACAGCAAGAAGTAACTTAGCACACATCCGTGCATGGTTGGAGCCCTGCGGATTCCACCTGGTCCGTCTTTGTTTAGTATTCACATGCCTCCTTCAATCAGCAAGGCTGTCAGAAATACACAGCTCCAAGGAAAGAAGCCTCTCAATGCACTGTTTTTGCTGTAAATTCAGCAAATAAGAGCAAAATGATTCCCCTATAATAGCTTCTCGAAAAAGAATGCAGTTTCTCAGATAGCAATACAGGGGTTTGCAAATATTGCTAGTTACAGGCTGGGATGCACCTGAAACTACAAGAGAAGTCACAATTTGGGTCTAGGACCCTTGAAACAATACTTAAAAAAACATTCTTCCCAGGTCTCACAATGCCATTCTCGGAGACAGTGTTAAGTGCATGTGCACAATGTGGCATGGAGCTGCCCTGTCCCTTAGCAGCAGAGTAAGCGTGAATAAAATATTCTGGTCGGATTTGATAAATTAGAAAATGAAGTAAACTAGACAGGTAGTTAAAAGTCATAAAGCAGTTTTAATTGGTTAAGTAACCATGTAGAAATTCAGTGCCAGCAGCAAAGGTATGAAATACAGCAACTTGGGTTTTGGTGTCATAAGTATCTCCGTGGCTGTTGAGCCACAGTAATTTCAGATACCGTAGGGAAGCTGGTACTTCATTACTAGGAATGCAGAAATCATTACCACACCTCATTCTATAGACTTAAATAAAGTATGTAATATAGATAACTGACATCCTGAACATAGCAGGAAGGTGATTAAATAGCAGGTACTCAAGAAATATTGCCAATAGGGCCCAAAAGGCATTTTTATTTTTCTTCTGGCCAAGCTAATAAGAGGCCTGATGACCCCATCTCACAGCAATACACCGTTAAGTTTCAATAGGAATGATGACAAGCCTTCATAAATAAAAACATCCATTTGCAATTGGTTCCCATGAAACAAGGCCTCAGCAAGGCGTTTTGTAAGCAGAAGTACTTCCAGTCTTATCCTTCCACACTGCAACAAAGCTCCAACAAGACAGGGAAAAACAGCCTGCACGGTCCAGAAGTGGCTGTTCCCAAAGCTCAGTAATATTGTGAAGGCCATCACTAGAGATAGCAAAGTTAAAGCTGTTAAATTACATTAAATATAACACCTTTGCCTCCTGAATCTCTCAGCAGCGATCCAGGCGGAACAGCAGTACGGACGGGGCTGGACACAGAAGGTGGGTATCCTGAGGAGCACGAGTGTGATGGGGAATATAATGAGTAACTCCAAAAGTTATCGGCTCATTAACAATGCCCTACAGGAAAGAATTTTCTGTCTAATAATAGAAGTAGCACAAGCACAGATTCTCAATATGATCTGAAGCCTGTTTAATTCAACTGCTTTGGGAGTAAGGGCTCTTGATTTCTCCTTTTCTCTGTCACTTACATAATTTGGGCACTGAAGTGCTAACTCTATTATACGGTTCAACATGAAAACGGAGACTTTTTTTTTTTTTTTTCAAGCTTCATTAACATACTGTTGCAAAAATTGGCCTCGACAGAAGCTCAGTCATTTTCCAAGACTCACAATCTTTAGCGCTACTTTGTTGCTGAAAATAAGATGCGTTTCTGAGAATCAAAAGCAGGATTACAAAACATTGGGCAAGATTCAAAATGGAGGACTCAGCATAGCCGATAACTTTACAGTAAGACTCGTAGGAATCGTACTCTCTTTGGGCCACTATGCTAAAATTTAACACCAGCCACAGCACTACAAGCTCATTGCCATCAACGCTTTGCGAAAAATGGGCTGAGAAAACAGTCCATGTTTTGCCTCGTCAGGTCAGCAACAGCTTCCACAGATTACAACTGGTGTAACAGTGTTCAGCTGCCTCTTTCTTTTCACACTCCTGATTTTTTTTTTCCCTCCCAATCTGTGTTAAACAGCGTCTTCAGAGGATATAGTCACATACAACAGGATTTCTCTGCAACAGGAGGGGATCCTACAGCAGATGTACACCAGTGCTATAACACATTCCTCACCTTCTCTTTCCTGAAGTAACCAGTAAAATCTATACAACCAGAACCCATGAACGCACTAAAAATAATAACCATTACAGTGAGCAGATACCATTTTGGTCACATACCCCACCATGCTCTGCATTTGTCTGTACCAAACCATTGAACCAAATTTAAGAGCATACGGTGACTATGAGAACAACGGTTCTGCATCCTACAAGATTCTGATTGCATCTGCTTCCACGGTAAACAAAGTGTGCATTAATAAATGGCAGTTTCTAAAACAAAGGTACTGGAAATTTCCACCTAATGCAAACATCAGGAAAATTAATGATCTGCAATTTCGAACCCAACATCTTCTGATTATTCAACTCAAGCAAACGTTTTTGTCTTACAAACAAGTGTTGATACTTCTGGTTTCCACGTAGCCCAGAACACGCATGCCGAGTGGTTTTATCTGGATACGAGTCACATCTTCAATACAAGAAAGAAAAGGAATCAAAAGCAGTTTTTATTTTTCGGTGATTGTGAGAGACCAATGGAAAACAGATTACATGTATTATATTCTAAACAGTTTCAGGCACAGGTGTTTATTAATCATTTTTATTCTGCAGGTACTATTTTTGGCAACATCTTATTTTTCATAGGTGTTTGCACTCTCCAGCCGTGAAACAATTGCTCTGTTGCCAACAAAGATAACTTACAGCAAGAATGATGCTGTAATAGGAATCGTGACAAACCATCTCACGTATCTCAATCAATTATAATTAGAAAAACATTTAGAACATCCTAGCAAAAAGAGAACTGATACATGTAAGTGAAAGCCCTATTACCTGATGCAAAGTACATCTTGCGACATGAATATAAATAGCAACTATTATAATCACTGTGCAATATACATTACCCAGTGCAAGTAACTTTCCCAGACAATGCTGACACCAAACCTCATGCCTTAACCAGGTACCAGTCTGTTCTAGAAATAATTAGGCAAGAAGGTGTTACTTACTCAACAGAGCTTTGCCTCGTGTGACTGCAGAGAGCGACAGCTGATCGCTTTAGTAACTCCTTCCTTTTCACTTCGCTACAGCCTTCGACTCCTTTCATCCTTATGAATCCTAAGCACCGAAGTCGGAGCAGGCGGGGTGAAGATAACGAAGCCTGTACCCAAACATCGCTGGTTATATTGGCATAATCCAGACTTTTAACCCTTGGAAGCCCAGCTGTGAGATAAATAGTTTCCAAGAAAGGGTTCCTAGTTAACTAGGATTGTTTGTACCTCATTTGGATTAAGTAAAAGGTAAATTAATTAATGCATTTTGCTGCAAGACAGAGAGTTTAAGAATCCTTAGCTTTTGAACTGGATGTATTTGCAATGGCAATGACAGGGAAGCAGCGGGTGTGAAGTTCCACAGTGGCGTCTGTGCCCTTAACTGCCCAGAATGGATCTGCTTTTTGGTCTTTATCCAAAGCTCACATGTTCAGCAGAAGCCTTTTCATAAAACAAGATGTACAAACAGAAGTATCACCTCTAGGACAAGCAGAATGATCCTTTCTGCTCTAATAAGCATTGGAAAGACTTCATCTAGAGTACTGCCTCTGCTTTGGGACACTACCTTGACAGCCAGGAACTAAAAGGAGAGAGAATTGTTCAGGGAGCAGCAGCGATGACAAGAAGGAATGTAAAATAAAATGTTTAAGCTGAGAAAGATACAAAGAGAGACTTGATAACAGTCGACCAATATGTAAATGATTCCTGCAATTAATCCCTCCTTTATGGAGGATAGCATCAGGAACAAGAGCAAAGCAAGAGACATTTTGGTTAATAATTAGGAAAAAATAGCTAATGACAAGGAAAGGACAGTTAAATACAGCCATGTCCTCTCTGGCAGTTTTCAAAGATGGATGTTAATATCCATCAGGAATGGCAGGAGAATGGTAGATTCTTTTTGGGGCAGAAGAATGACTAAAACAACCTCTGGGAGCCTGACTCTTGAGACTGGATTTGAAATACCTACAAACTGGGTCCCTTTGAATTATTACCCCAAAGGACATATGTCTCACCAGCACTGCAACAGACAGCAGGGACTCAATTCTGGAATACACTTAAGGACGAGGGACGATACCAGGTTAAAAGACCCTTCAATTTTTGAGAGAAATACCATGTGAATCTGCGGTTGAAGTTGTCAGTTGCAGAGATCAAAACAGATGATGGAGCTTGGGACCAAATGACTATAAAAGCCTCCAGAAGGAACAGGTTTGGATGGGCAGGGTTGTCTCAGGTTCCCAGCATTGGAGGGCGCATGTGTTAAGAGAAATCTCCAAGCTGGTGATAAAAAGAAATTTCTGTAATTTTCCATTACAATTCCCTTCAGTCATGTTTTTCTCTATTGAAATACTGTCTGCCGATTAATTAAACACCTTACCATAATCAATGCACAAAAGAATATGCCCCCGATATGGATTAAAGCTTTCTTTGAACACCTCCCCGAGCGCTTTTATCGCAGCCAGTAGAGAGATGGTATTTTCTAGAACAAAACAGGACCGGGTAGCAAGTGTGAAAGCGTGACAGAATCAAGGTAGGAAATGTGTAACTGTTTAGCCAAGGATGTTGAAACAAAGCGCGTTCAGAGATGGAATAATGTGACAGGTAATTTACAGTGAGCTGATGGAAGCTGACTGGATGCCAAATAACCTGGTGTAGTCACAAGCTTGGGGTTTGTTTCGGGGTTGTTGTTTTTTTTCCTCCTGCTACTTTGAGCATCCTTTTTCAAAGCTGGCTGTAATTGACACATTAGATTAGTTACAAGATCACCTGCCAGGAAAGGAAAGGGATCAACGCTGACATTTAGGTTTTTCAGGACTATTTAGGAGTAATGGGCTTGATCCTTCCTATACCTCTCAAATATGGAAAATGATGAATTGGAGAAAGAGATAGACTCCTGTCATCTCTAATAGAAGAGACTTCGTGTGGATAATAGTGTTGATACCAGCTTTTGGGCAGTTTTTATCTTTTGGGGTTTAATTCTCAATGTAAATTAATTGGTGAATACAGGGATGAAACGCAAAGATTTTGGAGGACCACGTGGGAATATTGCAGGCTTTTATCACTGAAAGAAATGAAGACTCTTGGTGACTTCCATCCATATTAGATGAGAAGTAGAGATAGTTTGGGTTTTATTTCCCTCAACTGAATATCTGAATATTTAAGAATGAATTAGTAAGGCATTAAAAAATGTTTTAGATCAGTCATGGCTCGATGATGCTCCTTCCACAATAAGGGAACCCCTCTCTTTGGAAATCAAGTTGCTAACATGGAGGACATTTGAAAATTGCCAACTCCTCCACGTGTAACAAAAAAGTTCTAATTTTACAGAGCAATTGTGGAAAGTTCAGGATGCAAGAATATAAAAGTACAACAAACCCACATCCTTCCATAGAACTTGTTGTCCACATGCAGATTTTGACAGATTATTCCAGAACATAATTTAGCCTATCCAGAGAACTGGAAGGTAAAATTGTTCCATATATTTTAGTTACTTCTAATGTTTTTTAAGGGTATGGCAGTTGGAGTTTAGATTTATTCTTCCACTTTATTTTATAATGCACAATAGCTTAAATTAATTTCATGTCAATTGTAACGCAAAGAAGGTATATGGTCTGTTAAATGTTGCTTTATCTGAACACCTATATTTCTGCAATTACAGGGGCCGTTTTTTCAAAGAAATAGGGGAAAATGATGACACCTATGGGACCGAAGGATACTTTCCCACGTAGATACACTTCTGGAAGGCCACTGCCATTTTCTGTACTGTGAACCATAAAGGCAGCCCTCAGTTATTTTCCCAGCATCCTACATATAGACGACATAACCTGCCAGACAAAAGCTGCAAGTGTACAATTATGTGGTGGAGCAGCTCCTATTATTTACATAAACATTTCCATTTGGTAGCATCATTCCCTTTCTGTCGCCAATGCCCTGCTTTTACAGATGAGCCACATACAGCTCTGTTTATCTTCTGTCTTTCTACCTACAATGCATTAACTAGTTCCAGTGGCTTTCCTGAAAGCATAATGACTTTTCCTGTACTCTAGTAAAAATATATCCCCACAAATCAAGAGGAAGCAGGCTCAGACTAAGTGGCTGAGAAGATTTACATTCTATTGCTAACTCAGTTATTACTCTGCTGAAAACCCCATAGCATCAATATAATGAATCCCTCAACCTCTGCTGCTAGCACAATTTTTCTTCCCAACCTCATTGGCTCCCAACTTTCTGCTTGACCTTTTACAATCTGTGTGCGGCAGAACTTCATTACAACCTTTTAATGATGCACAAATGGCACACAACACCAAGGTCACAGCACATCCCCAGCGAGAACTTCTCCAACACCTCCCGAACAGGCAGAGAGTTTGCATTTAAAGAAAGAAAACCGTAGGATTTAGCGTGGGGCCCAACAGCTACTAACGTACAAAGAAGTGACCATGTCATAAAACACCTATCTGCTCCCAATAAAATGTTGGTGTCTTAAGCTCTCAGCAGCCAAATGAATAAAATTATTCCTGTAGGAAATTCAGGAAAATAACAGCATTTTTCCATAAAAAAAAGTTTATTAGAGCTTAAAAAAAATAATAAAATACATGCTAAGGTGTTAGCAACGTTCATCCCACGAGTGTATGAGAAATCCTTCTAATGTCACAGCAGTCAAATGAATATCAGATGATGGATTCTATTCCAAATAATCACCAACTCTTTGATAAAACAGCTCAATCTCTGTTCTGTGAATTTCTAGCTAGGATGTGGGGATACCAATGCTCAAGACTGTTTTTAAAGTATTCCAGTTTCTCGTATTGAGAGTGCTATATAAATGCAAAGCACCTCTCTCTGAGCATGGAGAGCGTAGAGCATGTTATTCAGTATCGGTTAACATTAACTCACTGCATATATGCATGTATTGCACCCCAGTTACTGGTGATGTATTGTACAATGTTCCAAATTAGTATTACCTTATTTACTTCTTGTATATGAAGTAATTAACCCATGGGATAACATCTCAGGCTACCTACTAGGTGATGGTGTACTCCTTTACTTCTGACATTTTGACGTTCAGTTTATAATATCTACAGTACTTCCATTCACTGTGTGTAGGTCCATGCATACAGAGATATCTCAACATGCTTTGCATGCTAATTCTTGACTCCCTTACAATGATGAAATTTGGAAACACACTGAAGCCAGCACAGTCAGCCTTTTCTCTTATCTAGGCTGAACAACCTCAGTTCTCCCAGAAAAGGTGTTGCAGCCCTTTGACCATTTTCACAGCCCTCCTCCGACCCTGTTCCAGCAGGTCCGTGTCCTTCTTGTACTGAGGACCCCAGAGCTGGATGCAGTATTCCAGGTGGGGTCTCACCAGAGCAGAGGGGGAGAATCACCTCCCATGACCTGCTGACCAATCAGTTGGGTTAAAACACCTCACATTTCTTTCTCTGAATTGTCACTGACTCCACTCTCTACTCTTGGCCATAGCGGGTCCTCTCATACTTCCACTTGGCCACACGTAAAAAGTTGGTTCCCACCCATGGAGGAGTACAGAAATTGCTCTGAAATCCTTGGACACACAGCAATCTGAAAATGCAAGACAATGTATATGGATTTTAGGTAGGTAATTATTACTAAAATGAAGGCATCAGGAGTCAAACTGAATCCCTGATACTGGTACAGTTTTAGTACTGGCATATTACCCTAGATCTTAGAAAATTGGGGAAAAAAACCCACAAACCCTACACCAACATACTGCAAGTTTTACCACTCATGAAAAAGTCTTTGAAAACCACACACCTTAAGCGTTCACTCTTAGGCACTTAAAAACCAAAAAAATTCCCATAACGGGTCTCCATCTCCAAGTCTGGCCAAGGACAAAACCCCAAAGCTGTACTTTTTCATGCTGCCCCAAAATACTCACCCAGCCCCCAGGAATTTATAGCTGGCAAACATCTTGACTTAACCTGGTACTGACAAGTAATTAATGGATTACTTCTCCTGACTTTTTTTGTCTCTTCAGCTCCTTCTTTGGTTGTATATTCTACACCTGTGGTTCATTTGCTATTTACATTACAAATATATAACATGAGGACGGAATATATATGCAAAAAAGATTATTTTTAAAATAAGTAAAGCTCAATATAATGCCTGACACAGCCACTATTAAAAATTCAAGTTCAAGGCTTGATTTCGATCTTGTAGTTCTATTGATTGGACACAACTTCACTGCAGTCACTGGAGGTACATCAGCACAAGACACGGAGGCAGCAGGACACAGAGGACCCAATTCCTTCCACTACAGGAAAAAACCCCAACCAACCAAAACCACCCAAACCCCACCAAACCAAAATGAAACAAAAAAACCCCAACAGACTAAGAAAGTTCACTGTGAATTACCACTCCTTTGTGAAACATTCCTTAAGTTTCTTGCTAGAACGCCTGCTATAGGTTGGGCTTCTAAGGGAGAAATTGAGGATTTTATTTTAGACTGCAGCTAGACTTTCCATATGCCACTTCGACAGTCGGAGGTTTGTACGTACTGTATAAAGTAGTCATAGACAGATGCCTCTGTTCACTTTCTAAAAACTTTTACATCTACTTTTCTATATTTGGAAATATTTGGAAAAAGTTCATTTCTATTTCCTTACATTTTAAAAACATAGCTTATAGCCCCTAGTTGTGCATCCCTATTCAACAAGGCCCGTGGACACATATTTTATAGAATACTGTCTGGTCTGCAACTGCACAAATCTAAGACATCAAGCGAGGAATCCAAATGCTCTCAAAGAATCTGAATTTTGTCGTAATGGAAGTACCAGAACTTACTTCTCTTTTAATTAATTACATTTAAATTGATCTTAAATTGTAAATTCTTGGAGGTTTTCTTTTCATTGCTAACAGGTCCTAAACTACAAAAAGATAAGGCTCCATGGAAATCAATTCATAGTCCCAATAGTTTCATTAGCATGGTCATGAAATTATAGAAGAATAACAAAATGTCTGTATGTAATTAAGCAGGAGGAGAACAGGAACAACTCAAACCGTCAATCAGCAAATAATGAAGCTTAATGTATGATAATAGAAAACAATAACTCTGGTTTAATGCAGTTTTTATATTAAAAAAGCCCCACACCACAAAAACAACCCAAACATTCCCTAAAGGGAACCTGACATTTCTGAAATACATTGGAAGCTCATTTCTTATTAATTTGATCAGATTCACATATAGCAGGACAAATAAGATTCTTACTTTATTGAAGCCGAGACTTCCCTATGTCTCAAGCATACTGGTAAGATTCTAATTAATTGCCTCACCAGGAGAGGCTCGATCAGAAAAATATTATTTTTAAGTGATGCATAAGAATGAATACACCCATGAGACTTTAAAAGTTCAGGATGTGGTTTAATTACAGAAAATTCAGGTGTAAATACTTATTTATTTTGTATGAGTGGGAGGGAAGAAGAAGATGTGTAGAAGTTCTGAGGGAAAGGAGATGTTGAAGAGTAAATTATGTATTTGTGTGGAGAAATAAGGCCCAAACCTTCACGGAGAAGAAAGCTGGAGTTCAATCTAAAAAGCATGAGAGAAAACTGGAAACCTCCATCTGCTGCATATGCTACTGAGCAGCAAGATATATTTTGTCTTTTCTTCTTTGTAAATTAATTAGTAATGAAAATAATTCACATTGAAACCTGCACGAAATTATATTATGGAAAAAAATGCAGTTAATTGGCCTAATAGTTCAATTTAGCACAAACATTGCATGCATCATGTAACATCGCTTCTCTATAGCTTTCTGATATTAAAGGCTCCCCAAGGAAGTTTGCAGAAACCCCATTCTTGGACATTTTCACATGCATCCAGAGAAAAGCCTGAGCAGCCCTAGATTTGATGGTAGCCCTATTTTTATCCAGGCTGCTGGAAAGAGAGACCTGCAAAAGTATCTTACCTAAATTATTCTGCAATTCTGTGACTGGTGGTTTGCTCCTAGCAATTCATTCACACACAAAGAGTTAAAATATTTTTTAAAGTATTTTTTTAGTAAGAGTGACTTAAATCACTGTGAAGCCATTTCAAAATTTCAGGTTGTTTGGGTTGAGGGTTTTGTTTGTTGGTTGGTTTTTTGTTTGGGTTTTGGGGTTTTTTTTGTTTATTGTTTTAATTCTCCTGTTTGGCTCCTTTAGCTCCTCTTTTGCAGAAGTGAAAATAACATGCTT
>VZTM01022855.1:27285-48142 GCA_013400555.1 Jacana jacana
GTTTGCTCCTAGCAATTCATTCACACACAAAGAGTTAAAATATTTTAAAAATTATTCTTTTAATAAGAGTGACTTAAATCACTGTGAAGCCATTTTAAAATTTCAGGTTGTTTGGGTTGAGGGTTTTGTTTGTTGGTTGGTTTTTTGTTTGGGTTTTGGGGTTTTTTTTGTTTATTGTTTTAATTCTCCTGTTTGGCTCCTTTAGCTCCTCTTTTGCAGAAGTGAAAATAACATGCTTAAGTCTTGGAAAAAACATGGCTGGTAGCGAATACGAGTTAACACAAAGAAANCATGGGTGGACCAAACCCAACTAATTGAATTAGTTACCTGTTTAGTCTGAATTTCATTATTAGTATATGCAACAGGAAAAAAAACAAACCCGCAATTAGTGCATTGATTTTCACATTACCTTAATCACCAGGATGTGCTACCTGCTTTTCAAATATAGCAGTAGGAAATTCCTTTCCTAACTAAAAGACAAAGGTTCTTCCACAGCAGAGCTAACCCCATGCAAGATGATACACAAGCAGTATCTGTGATATTTTAGTTTATTCTATGATTACCCCTCCTCACAGTAAAAGAGGCTTTTGTAACTTTTATAAAATACAATTAACTCCATACTTGTTAAAATAGTTAATTTAAGGTCATCAAGACTACATATATGCATACATGCATGCATATATCATTGACATAATTTATGTCAAACCATCTAAGTCGTATTTCTAACACCCTAAGATATCAGCAGAGAATTTTTTTGTTGTTAATCCAGCCACTACTGTACCCATCTGTCGTATCTTTCACAAGGCAATGCACCGTGTTGAAACACAGTCCTGTCACATGGCCCTTCAATATTTTTTTTTGTTAGTCAAACTCGCCCCTTACTTTTTCATATTAAAAATCGGTAATGAGGTTCCCTTCTTGCTGAAGAACTGCCAGAAAGAATCCCGTTACTCCCCTAATGAAGTCCCCAGATAGAACCGACAATTTGCTAAAGAACAAAAGAAAAAATGTTGCTCCAAGCCTCACAACTGACCCTATTGACTGAAAACTGTGTCTTTCTTTGTTGGAAATTAATGCACTGGCAAATTACCCCACTCCGGAAAGACAAGAGAGAAGGCTTAAATGGCACCTGTACTCCACATCTCCCAGTTGGTATTGTCAGCAGTTGTTTTGTGGCAAAACCAGTAACGTCTTAATAAGAGTGTACAGCTGGAAATGAGAGGAAATTGCCATCTCATGGCAGATTGGCCTGGGATCACTTAAAAAACCACCCAAACAAGCACTGAGCACAGGTGGTGCTCTCTGAAAACGGAAAGGAACTGTTTCGTAGAGGTGTGGGAAAATGAAAATTGCCGATCTGTGCTTCCTTAGAGTCTGTTCCTCTCCCACTTTAGCTGTTTCAGCCCTACAGCAAGAGAATTAAGTTTTCTTACTCAGCCAACTCAAAATACTCTTAAAGAATTGAAATTACTCTTATGAATTAATGCTCAGGAGTTACAGATATCACAAATCATAAGCCCTCCCGTTTTCACATTTTATTGTTCTAGTTCACGTTCCCTATTTATTTTCCCTTTCCTTACCATCAGTAACAGTGCAGTGTGATCTCTGCTACCATGCCCACCTCTAGTATTGCTATTTCTTCTTTTTCTGAGGAACACAACATAATCTGACCTCCCAGCTTTCAAATCTCAGTCTTCCCACTCCACTGACTACCTTTTATTTTTGTTTGCAGATGCTCATCTACCTCTTAGGCTGCGTCCTGTTTCCACCCGTTCCTTCTCACTGGAAGAAGCTGCTGACATTGTGTCTCACCGTTACGCCCGTCTATTTTTCATACCATCATTGTTTCAAACTTTTAGCACAACAAATACTCAATGTTTCTTTATGTGCTATGGTTGTGAAACTACATTAGCCGGAAAGAGCTCTTTAAATGCAACTGGTCGGCTTAAATTCAGCAAAACCAGTCTCAATTACAGAAGACATTGAAACTAAACATAACTGGTTGCTTTATTTTCTTGAGTTAAATTTTGTTTAGCTGTAACTCTAGTAGTGAGGGAGCACAAAGGAACTCTCAGGAGGGCAGAGTATTCATTCAGCCTTACCTTTTTACCGTCACGTTTCCTTGGGTGTCCTTTCCTCATACACAGACACCGCTCAAGCAGGATCCAATATGATTTCAAGGCAAACAACAATTTTGGTTAAAAGCTACAGGAGACAGCCCGGGCTGACATGCTACGAGGCTGGGCACCAGCACGGCCATCTCACCCGACGGTGGTACCCTGTGGGTCCCTGCTGGTGCTGGCCAGGCAGTTATCAGCCAAGGGTGACCACTTCAGACACTGCAGATCTTCCATTGGGCTGATCCTCTGCCTTGCAGACATGAAACCTTCTGACCCTGGTTTTTCTATGGGTTTTTTTGAGCTTTATATATGTTTTTATGTTCACTTTTCCTTTGAACCCCAGATTTACTATAATAATATCAAGCTTTCGCTTTTCCATGATTGATTTTCTTACAGACAATCTCGCAGTTCAACAACTTTGTGGTCTTTGGTCACATAGCTCTGGTTTCACAAACTCAACTTTAAGCAAGAGAGCCAAATGCCTGGGACGTGGGTCACTCTGAACTCAGCATTACTACTTAGAATTACAGCCTACTTGTGTCGCAAAAGCTATTCCACATTTGTCTTGTATTTCTTCTTAGATAGCTAGACAGTTTGTATTCTCACTAAGCACTGAACTCCTATTTTCAGGAGTCTGCCCTAAATAGGCTTCCTGCTCATTTCACTTGCTTTGTGAAAAATCAATTCGAAATCGGGATTTTATACCGCAAGACCAAGCCCCAATCTCATAATATTGCCCCAGCATAATAACAAAGTGTTGAAAGTTTCTATTGCAATTCCTTCCTTGTAGTAATTAGCAACTAGTGTTTTGCATTATAGCATTATTTAAATTCAAACTGCTTGACAGGCTTGCTGCATTATTAAACCTTTAGCTCTTGGGGCCTCTATTTCAATTTCTGGTTGGGCTGGTAGAATCTGCACGACGCTCTCCAGTGTCAAGTGGCAATTTTCTGAAGTTCATTCTTACCATTCTTACTGGTAAGGACCAGTACACCCTCCCTGATAGCAAGTTCATTTGCTTTCAGGAAAGAAGAATATGATTAGGGTTAAATTCCCCCTGGCCTTCATTACAGCAACAGTTAGGAGGTTTCAAGTTGGTAACTTTCACTATTTAAACATATTTAACTTTAGCAACAGAAGGCAAACCACTTGAAAAACACAGGGATTATTTGCATCCCTGTTGCATACATTGTCTAGAATTGGGCTTTCAAAGGGAGGAGTGGGAGAGTACTTCAGAGAACTGCATTTCTATATCTCTCATGGAGCAGACAAGAAGAAAATACAGAGTCGATGGGTGGCGAGATCCCCGAAGCCATGTTAATAGAGGACTTCCAGACCCGCTGACAAGCAACAGGAGGAAAATCCTCCTTCCTGCAAAGCAAACCCAGTGTCTACTGAACGCAGCGAGATCATTAAGGCTTCTGCTAGGAAAAACAACTCCTTAGCGCTGGCATTAATCGTGTGTATGTATTTATTTAGTATGTATTTACACAGACTTTAGCCTCATCTTACACCAAGCACACACGCATTCTTACACCGACACACCACGAAAAGAAATGCTAATTAGTCCTGGGGACTAGTTACAGCAAATGCAAGGGGCCAAAATGTGTCAGAGATGACGTGATGGTTGGGAATGACAGCGAGCCCCCGGCTGCAGTAATGATCTATCGTATTGTTGGAGGGATAGGAAGGGACAAAGAACACATGACACTTCATTAAATACCATAAATCATTTAAGGACAAGAAAACTGTTCCTCCTAAAGTAGTTTCCTTAAACAGATCTGTATGGCTGTAAGACAGAAGCTGCAGATCCTACCTTATTTTATAAGATGGAAGGCAGCAAGATTAAAAGCCGATTTTCAGAAGAAATTAATCATGCAACAATTCTCTAGTTATTCTAGTAGTTATTCTCTACTCCTTTCATCAGAAAAAGGAAAATTACTCAAAGTGTACTTCATAATTTTATATTTGTCTGTTGCTGGAGTAATCCAGGTACAACAAGAATCCTGGCTGCGCCACAAAACTAGAGACAAATTCCTAAAAATGTTTTTAAAAGCAGCCCCCGAGTTGTGACTGTACGCGGAGACGTTCTACAGATGAACAAAACTAGCAGATATTACGGGTAAAAGAAAAGCAGAAGAGATTGCTTTGATCCTTCAGTCATACGCTTTTAAGATGAAGCTTTTTTGTTAAAATGAACAGGTAATTTTCAGCTTTTATGGTAAATACCTATGTTCAACTTCGAGGTATTTTAGGTACCTTCTCTCAAGGCCGCTGGCTACGTGGTGCTACAAGAGGATGAGATGAAGCGCATGGAGCTTCCCCCAGTTCAGCTCCACCTGTTACTATTTAAAGACATTTCCACTCTCTTCAGAAATTTCCCTGCTCTTTTTCAAAACTCGAAATCTGCTTGCAGGTTGAGTTTGGTTGGGTTGTTTGGTTTTTTTTTTAAAGGTCGTATTTTATGAGCATATTTTTGAAATATGAAATCTTCCTTTTGCTTATCCCTGACTACACGTGACCCCATTTTCTCCCCTAGGGTATTGGAGGCTTTACAACATCAGCAGACTGGGAACAGTAGCAATGAAAACCAGGAGAATCTTTTGTAGACGTAATCCCTAACCCAGTCTCTTCAGAAGCTCATTAAGAAATAAGCACCAAATCCAAAACATAGAACTATGGTATGCTCTTATAGGGGAGAGAGGCACATTTCAATATACAGTATGGAATGGCACAGGTTTTACCTTCAGTGAAGAATGACTTAGGCAACTGCTGGCAAGACAAGATCTGTATCCATTCAGGTACGGCAGACTGTGTCACAGAATGCCAAAAAGATGTAAATAAAGTCACAATAAATGATGAGCCACCAAACAAAAACCTGGACATATGCCAAAACGCAGAATACTCTTACTACTCATCCTAGTTTCACTTTTTCTTAAAAATGGGCCTGACTAGATCCGAAATGCAAGGATTTTGCTCCTAATCTGATTTTTAACTTAGCTCTTTTACTTGAGGGGAAAAAAAATATGCCACAAATGTCTTTTAAATCTCTCTCTTTCTCCCAAACTAACCATATGCACCACTTTCAGGAGAGTCAGTTTGAATGACACTGCTTGGACATCAGCAAGACAAGAAAACACATGAAGAAAAGGGCAGAGCAAAGCAATTTTAAGGGAAAGTTAAAAGCAAAAAAAACAAAGTACATTTGGAGTTATGTGACTCGAGGTGATGTTGGGAATTTGTACATTTTTGTTACCACAGGAAGAATAATCACTGTTAGAAGACTTACCTGCCCTCGGGAAAGCAGCACTTAAGTGGTAGGCTAGCATTTACAAACTTGAATGCTATGATGTGCCACAATTGCAAAATAAGCTTCACCAGCGATGAAATGATTAGCCATGTCTTTCAAGCTTCCAAATTCTCCCTGGTCTGGGCAGAGGTACGACATTAATGCAGCAGGGAAAGAGGAAGATTTAGAAAGGAGGAACACAAAAAAGTACCTAGAGAACTTCAGAGTTCACAGATAGGAGACTGTTCCCTGCGGGTTACATCACGGAAACTTGTTATTCAAAAGCTGTAAAGGAAAATATTCCCTCATCTGAGACCTTCTGCAGAATTTAAAAGCAAACCGATTTTCTTGAGCAAATCAAAGAAAATGAAACAAAAAAAACAACCAAGAAGCATTTCTGTAAGAAAACAAAGAAACCAGGAGAAGGCTTCAGCATTGATGCTGTTCCCTGTCAAGCCACAGATCTGAAGTAGAAGGGTTCTTGCTGGGATGTGTGCCAGAGAGGAATTAGAGCATATCTAGACCTCGCAGGGCGGTGCATCACCGTTTCCTGCACAATGTCAGGGTAAACGTGAAGAGTTAGAAGCTTCATTAAAAGTTTACAGTATTAATTGTGTTGCTGGTTCTATTCTCTAGACTGAAATTACCAAGTTCTCAGTTTCAGGCAGTATCTCTCTGTTTGAAGGTCCTGTGCTGCCATTGTAATTTGCAGTTTCTCAATCTGCTCCTTAATCTGTACAGGACTCGTTCTTAAAAATTGCCTGTGACCTATTTTATAAATATAAATCAGTGTGGGTTGAAAGATGGGCAGAAAGCGGTAAATACTAGCAGGGGGAAGTGAAAAACTAAAGCACAAGAATAAACAGTCATTAATAAACACTAGCCAGGGATGAAAAGCAGGGGTCTGAATAAAGTTCTAAACCAAGTGATGGAGGTAAGAAACACAACCAGTTTCAAACCATGTTGATGTTTCAAAATACATTGACACACATATTAATGGTGGTGCATCGCTTGGTTGGCTCCACTGGAGACCAGGAACTTCACAACTCAGGATTTCCAATTCACTTCTACCACGTGGTATTTATCCTAAATCAAGTATTTCACCCAACAACAACAAAACAGACAAACAAAAACCACACACACACACACAAACCACCAACAAACAAACAAAAAAACCCCCAACAACAACAAAAAAGACAACCCAAAAAACCCTTTTCTTTTTCCTGTAGTCTGAGGCTTGTTTCTTACTGGTTTGAGTGTTGTTAGCGAGTAACAGCATGTGTGTACATTTCTAAACAACAGAATAATTTATTCCAGGCTTTCAGTTCTGAAACAAAAAAAAACCAACAAAAAAAAAACAAACCCAAAACAAATCCAAAAAACCAGAAGTAATCACCAAGAGAACAATCACCAAACCCACTAGAAGAAGGAAAAGAAAAAAATAAAAAGAAGCTCAACAAAACCACCTCCACTCTTGCAGTGTTATCTTGCTGAAACCTTGCAGTGAAATTTAAAAACACAGCAGCTGTCATTTACCAGATTCTCCAGCACTCTTCTAAAGCCAGATAAGATGAATACAGAAATCTCAAAGGACGGTATATAAACTGCAGTATAAATGGGAAAAATGTGAAACAGAATTCATTAAAATACATCAGTAGGTCTACTACTGGCTTAGCACGGATTGATTCAGGAGAAAATCCTGCGCAGAACTTCCTGAACTGCTGCTGGCAGGCACCAAAGGCTCAGCATGTGCAAAAGTGATAACTGGTGAGCCTGCAGAAGGCCTCTCGGCGATTTAAATGCATAGGCTGCAGACAATTCAGGCTGATTCTCCACAATCATTTTCAGTGGTTTATTTCATTACTTTCTGCAGCAAATGTCTGGGAACAGAGGGGCAACTGCATTTTAAAAAAAAAAACCACACCAAAACCAACCAACCAAAAAAACCCCCCAAACCCCAACATATCAGTACCCTTGCTGCCTGCCCAAAAATTAGACCAAGTGAGCTCATCACTTAAGTTGACAATTAATCACTTAAGTCACATCCTTGCAAGAAAGAAGAAAAACAAACCAACTCCACGATCATGACATGCTCTGCCAAGGTTGCTGGCCGTAAAAGAGACCCTCAGGACAGGAAGGCAGACACACAAATGCTGAGGATGTATTTAGCTTTGTATACAGTGAACCTTCCAGTCCCTACATTCTCAGGCACGCAACGGCAAAATTAAATGAGTTATTCAACCAAAAAAACATTCCGGGAACTGATGGGAAACACAGATTTAATACTCCAAAACCCTTTATCATTGTTTCATGTCCTCAAAACCTTGGCCTGCACAATTATCATGGACACCGGTATTTTTCCTTGACGTATAAATACAAAAGAATGAATTTAGATTCAGAGGTACTTGAAAAACACCTTTGATGTTCTATTTTGTCCTAACCATCTAAACGTGTTAAGATGGGTATCCTGGAAAAATTACCTTGGCCGGATGGAGAAGGGCAGCTTTAAGCTCTGTAAACTGTGTCCAGCTTATCTGGTTTTGCTGATTTTAAAGTCTTGCCAATAATAAATCATACCCACAGCTGAACCAAGTGGTCACATCATCAAAAGCCCTTAGGGAAGAGCAGAAGAACAATAGATGTTTTGCAAATAAAACTATGTGGCACAGACATATCAACAGAACCTTCAAATGAAGGCTATGAGCTTAAATTATACACCGTCCTACTAAAGATGCTTTTTTGAATAAAGCAAAAACCAGATTGAAATATCATCCAGGCTTATCTAAGGTAGTTTTATCCAGGTATTCATTGACCCACCACTGCTACCAAAACCAGTGTTGTAAGGGTAGATGTGCCGCTGCAGCCAGTTCCAGTCAGTGTGTGAATCCTAAATACACTCCTTAAAGAAGTTTCTCTAATTGCCAAAGAGAATGAACGGCTTCAGCCACTTCATTTCCTACCTGTAAGGTTCCTTCTAGCATTTGAAATGCAACTGAGCAACCCCCAACAAGGTTTTTTTATTTGGTACAGAACTTCCTTGCATGCAGCTCGTACCGTTCCTCACCAGACATGAGCAAAGCCTTCACTATTTGCCCCTGGCAGCTCTGTTCCTGAAACTTTTTAACGAAAAAAAGAGAAAGCTGTCTGACATAAACCAGACCATCTTCTGGATTTACATTTCCAACCTACTAAAAATTATACTGTATTTTGGGTGATAATTCATGGCTGCTGTTGTCCTTCGCTGTGCTTATTTACTTGCCTGGTTTTCTGCTGTTCCCCCCCTTCCAGTAATTATCTTAAGGTATTTCAATCGATCATGGGCTCGTGTCACAAGATAACTTGTCCTGTCTGAGAGCAGATATCTTTGTAAATTAGACATGCAAACATCCGCAGCCTATTTAATAGTTTCCAATTAATGCGCCAGGCAACCAACTACAGCCATTAATGTCCCCTTCTACCTTTTGGTGGGGCTTTGTTTGGTTTTTTTTCCCCATAAGAAAAGCACAAAATAATCATATTTTGTTGGAGGGGCTGGAGTGAACTATGCTTTAGCCAATTATGGTTTAAAAACCAATAATAATAATAAACAATACAAAATCATAACTGCCATTTGTTACAGCCTAAACGTTGAGTTATGGGAGGGGTAGTCAAACATCAGGGTGGCTCGGGCATACACCAACCCACTGTGTTGTCAGTCCCTTCTCGGAAATTCTGCCAAAGATAGTGCTTCTGGGAATGACACTAATTAGTCACCAATCAACATTACCAGCTCTGTAACACTGTTCCCAGAAACAGCATCTTTCTCTGGTCATATTTCCAGGAACAATACCCGGGATGTTTATAGAGGCAGGCAAAAGAGGTAATAGGCACTTAAATATACGTGAGGCCAGAGAGCCCTGGCTCTTAAAAGGTAGAGACTTTCATAAGGCCTGTTCTCTCAAAACAACACTTAGGAGTAGTTTTTTAGTCAGACAAAACATTACTATCGATTACACTGATACAATTTTTATCGAACTGGGCTCCTTAGGAGCACGAAGCGTGCACCACTTTTTTGTGTTGTGTAGCATACAAAAATAAGAAAGCTGTGACTTGATCTGTTTGCCTCGGAATAAAGGAGCCTTTTGCAGCTGATCTGGAAGAGACAATCTGTGCTGCATCCTTCACCAACACAAACAGATACCTTCCTCTCCGTCCTTAACTGGGTTATAGAATTTGGCCGCAGACAGCACGGTTTGTGTAAACAGGAATGTACTGGGATACTGAAAAGGCAGCTGAGCAGGTTACAGACATTGATTTTATAGGGAGTTATGTCCATAACTTGGTTAGGTGCCTTATGAAAATCCAAACTGCCGCATCGCCGGATGCTCAGGCAACACTGAGTCTGGCTGTAGCTTTTCAATACTTAAAGCTACGGCAAGAATCCTCGATTGCTTTATCATTTCGATGGAACCCCAAATCCCTGCACAAATTCAGATATTACGTCCAAGCCACCACACGTAAATGCATTTTTCTTAACCAGCTTCCCACGGCTGTTTTATTCTGCCTTATGTACTCCAGGCTCGAGGCGTGATCTGATAGGAGGACACTGTTTGAATACCAATTAATTTAATTTGACCACTAAAAGTTAAGGTGAAAGTCACTGTATTGTAGCATATTCACTCTTAAAATCAGCTGAAGCATTCAAATTAGCACTTACACTATAATATATGGTATGGACGCTAATGTAAAATGAAGCCTTTACAAGTTTATGTGCATTTCCTCAAATAGATACTGTAATGCATTTCCCTTTTAAAGCAAATCTAATTCCAGCTTTAGGAAGAATATTCCATGAAACAGTTATCTACAATGAAACACTTAATTCAGAATTACAGTATTAACTACCTCATCAGGCAGATTTGGGGGGGGGAGCTGTTTTATAAGCAGCCAGTGAAGGCAAATAGGAATTCATATAACTGTGCAATTTATCATCCTTTAAAAAAGAAAAATAAAAGTTTGGTCTACAATTTTTTTTCAGCAGATACTGAAAGCACTTTCAAACTTGAACCAAGTTTTGTTGTAGCATTACCACTAGAATTCTTAAATTCAGTATAAATATGAAAATATGCAAATTTTTATCCAGGATTTGTTACAGAAAGAATCAAGAATATAGATAATTTGTGAACTATAAAATTGCTAGTGGACTCAAATTATGCTCACTGGCTTTGTCATTTGGAGAAATAATTGTTGAGAAAGAGTATCTTAAAACCCTTACTTGATTGCAAGCATCGGTTTTACCAGGGATAACTCCAATGACTTCGTGCCAGAAGAATGCTGAAGAAATCACTTGGAAGGAAACCTGCAGAATGTGGGTGCTAATTTTCATGAAGGCAATGGGAATTTATTCACTCGAATCTGAGCTTTAAACTAAAGCTTATGGGAAGATCAAAATATTTTGGGTTATGTGCCTGGCGGATGTTCAGAAGGTATCCTTTCCACATCAGCGCTCTTGTTACTCACCACAGTCCAACAAAAACAACAGCAACACCAAAAAAGAAAAAAAGAGAAGAAGTGGAAGCAATCAAAGCTAGCAGGATTTCATTTCTTAGCCCAATAAAAAATGGGGAAAACATTTGATTGAACTTCTGTTGTTTTTATTAGCAGCAGATACAAAGAGGCCAAAAAGTTTTGGCATTCATTAGTAAAATATTGCCAAAATATTCTATTTAGGTCACCTGTCGACTGTCAGAGTTAACGGGATATGTGCTCTGTGTTCTTCCCCCCGCCTCATTTGGGATTTTTACTGCTTTTCCCTTTGTTGTTGATAGAGAGAGAGAAGGAGGACCAACACAGTTTGAAGATAAGTGCCTTTGCAGACTGTAAAAGGAAGGTTTCTTTGGTACCAGCTGATGGGTAGCAATGACAGCTCACTTCCCAGAATTTATTCTTGCCTCTTCATGGAGACCTTCAAAGCAGAGCACACACCTGCACAACCTCCCTTTCCTCATTTGCAGTGGACAAACTTCGACAATACGTAGCAAAATAAGTCACAAGCCAAAAAACCAACCAAACAAAAAAGCCCTGCAAGCAGTAAATCTTTTGTAAAAGACATGAAGGCCCTCATGCTGCAAGAAACCTCTTAAATTTTTTTCCCTTCACAAATGCTCTCGAGTGACCCCCAATCAAATGAACACAAGCATGGCGTTAAGTCAACCTGTGTGGCATTTTCTGATAGAGGATGTGAAAATGATAAGTAGATTGAAGACAGTGATCATCTGTTCTTCAGGTTATTCTATTTTTCCTCTTTAAAGATGGTCTTTCTGTTTCTCTAGGTCCATTCCCTCCATGCTCTGGGAGGAAATGCAATGTGAGGAAAAACACGTATGCCATTTGCCTGATTCTTTAAAAGGGCATATTTATTGGAATTTTTCTTTAAAATGTAAAGTAATATATGTATCAACTACTATTAGAATTTTCCAATAGGACTGTAAATGTAAAAAGAAATCTATTCATATCAAATTCTATTACCTATGCAAGATGGCTGAAGAGCATATATATTCAGATGTGGCATATACAGCATTAGAAAGTAATAAAATACCAGCTCATTATGAAGAAATAGCCTGCAGATCATAGATACAAAGCCTCTCTCAAGATTTTTAAACTTATTTTAAGCAGCGTTGGATTATGTGTCTACGCTCTTATTTCCAGAGCTGAAGGAGAACCAACACAGCAGTTTCTTCAGTGCTGCTCCGAGAATGCTATTTCCCATCTCCAGCTTGAGCTCCACTAAAATGCTAATGACAAACAGATATTAGATGTCAAGTAGGGAGATACATCTCTCAGGCAGAAGGATTATAACAGCCTTCAGGACTACGAGATCTGGACCTGCAGCGGAATCTGGTGGAAAGCCAGGATCAGCAGTTCAGGAAACCCCAGTAGAGGAAGTTTCTGCCTGAAACTTCCCAGCACAAAATCAACAAAATCAGAATGAGGTGTGCAGTCATGGGCTGATCCAAGCACTGATTGAGCAAGCCTTTCGATGTTGACCTGTACCTATTCCCTCTGCTTCCACTGGTTAATGGAAAGTCTTACATACAGAAGAACTACAGCATCAAGAACATCCCATTGCCTTAACAACTGCTTTTTCTAACGAATATCTTATCATAGAATGTTTAGAATTAGAAGGGACCTTAAAAGATCATCAAGTTCCAATACCCTGCCCTGGGCAGGGACACCTCCCACCAGACCAGGTTGCTCCAAGACCCCTCTATCCTAGCCTAGAGCCCCTCCAGTGATGGGGTGGCCACAGCTTCTCTGGGCAACCTGGGCCAGTGTCTCATTAGCTATTAGGAAGAAATCCTTGACTGTGAGGGTAATCTAAATCTCTCCCCTGTTCCAGTTAAAAACTGTTACTCCTTGTCCTAACACCGCACTCCCTGACAAAGAGTCCCCTCTCCAGCTCTCCTGTAGATCCCTTCAGATACTAGAAGGTCACTATAAGGTCTTCCCGGAGACTTCTCTTCTCCAGGCTGAGCAACCCCAGCTCTCTCAGCCCTTCTTTGTAGGAGAGGCGCTCCAGCCCTCTAATCTTTTTGTTTGATTGGGCTAATCTTCTATCAGAAGTTTGAGCATAGTTTTATGTTAGCAAGACCGTTTCCAAAATGGCATCCATTACAACATATTTCCATGCTTTTCTCCAAGGGGATAAAAATGCAGTAATTCACATTAGGATTTTCAAATGACAATAACAAAATAAGATTAATAACTGCTGCAAATAACTTACAAGAGGAAGTCATCCAGCTAATGCTACAGAGGATGCTTCTGCCAACCCATTGAAGAAAGAAGCCCAATACATAGATCGTTTCATTTACTCTGTGAAGTATATTTAGTAAAGATACTGGGCCAGAAACAGAGATGACAAATTGAGGTGTAAATTATAGACTAGTAAACGGAAGAAAAGCAGAGCAAATTGGCATAAGTTGAGAAAAAAACAGTCATTTAGATGCTTAATTTCTGAAAATGGTTGTGACCTAGAACAACAGACCAGTGATGACCCTCTGGTATGGTGTTGACAATATTTTAAACTGGTACTAGAATTCTAGTTGGAAAAATCACATATTTCCATGATTTCTACACAAACTTTTAAAGATTTGTGAAAGTATTTAGCAATGACTTGCATGCCTCAACAGCCACACAATTTATAAGATCAAAATCACAAAGACGCAAACTGCTCAGCAAAACACAAATAAAATGACTATGTGTAAAAGGAAAAAAAATAGCAAATGGCTAAAATGGAGTTGATAGCATTATAAACTTTACAGCACAGGGTTTTTTTTAGTATAGACAGCTTTTAAGGAAACAGACATGTCACTTGGACAATATAACTATGTACTTTTAAACCAAAACTTCATTGAAATAATAAAAATCTATTCAGTGTATAGTAATGGGAAAGCATTACATTTACTTAATCCCTCACACAATGGAGCCAACATGCCTACCCATTGGGTTATTCACACATAAATTGTATTTAACCCCTTTCTGTTAATATGCTCTGGTTGTATAATGAAAACCCAGCCTCCTTAACGCTCAAGCGTCCTCCTTCCTCTGCCGCCATCAAACCGAGTAGTAATTGAGTCACTCAGGAAAGTACGTTTGACCTTGAAGCTTTAAATTTTGATTATCCTACCACGTCACAAATAGATGTAAACTTCTCTGTAATTTTCTCTTTTCTTAAAAGGTGAGAGGCAGTAATAGAGCTGGCGCTTTAATACTTTATAGCCAATGCCATTTTCATAAGAATTAAAGAGAAAATTGTGGCTCGTTTCAATAAAAACTGGCTCCGGCGATTTCTGCAATGGCCTTTTGGCACAAAATGAATTTTCTGAAGACAAGAGACAATAAATCAGCCATAAATTCATAAATTTTCATTCAGAAAACTAGAAAAATTGATGAAGCAAAACCTTAGCTCGCAGAGATTCAATTTTTTAATTGAGCTTCACCAACCACACACCACTTAACTAATAAGCAATTCAGAAATCTGTCAGAGTAGAATTTGTAACCATATTGTATTACTGGAAAACTATCAGTTAATAACAACACGTGTGGCAGGTAAGAGGCAGGTTTACTCATTCCTACAGTGTTTCAAAACAAGGCAAGTCAGGAGCACATGGTACTGCAGGTGATTTTCAAACTTTGTGCCTTACATTGACTGTAGTGGGACATACACCACGGAGCTCCATAAATCCTTGGCTTGATTCTATCAACTGGTCGTTTTAGATGTTACACAGAAACAATTACTTCTGTTGGCCAAGAGGACTACCATGTAAATCTGTCTAACAAAAAAGCTTCCTGTGAGCCAGGACTGCTACAAAAAAGCAAGCCCCCAGCCAAGTCCTCTTCTATCTCCTGTCTCCCTCCCCGCAGAAAGAAAACAAGCACTCCCACCTCCTCTAGTAGCCTAAAGTGGCCTCTGCAGCTAAAAGCTGTCCTCATGTCACATCTCAGCCTGTGATGGCTCAGATAAAGAAAATTCCACCTCTACTGACTATATCACACATCTTACAAAGTAGTATCGTGCTCTTTCCACTCTGGAAGAAAGAGCCAGCTCAATCAAAGAGGTGGCTGATGGTGGGCAAATCACTCATTACCAAGGCAGAGGCACTAAACTTCAGTAGATCCCAAATGATATGTTTGTTTCTTAATTCCCAGACTGACTTGCCAGTTCTTGAGTTCACGCTCGAGTATATTATAAGAGCTTTTTCATGTAATTTAAGATGCAATCCAGTAGCATCTTACTACACTGTTCTTCAACACATTAGCTAACTTCCTTGTCTTCAAAGTCTTACTGGCTCACACAACTAACCACACTATGCATACAGAAGGAAATAAACTGAACTTATTTTTTTTTTCTAACTCCATGCAGAATTTGATAAAGTTTATGCCAGTAACAATGGTTTCTAACCAAGTTATGACTCTCCCAAAATACTCCACTGTCTGCATTTCAGTAAAGTTGTATCTATTTAATTGACTAAAGTGTATATTCATTTTATCTAACTTTGCTTACGGTACTGTGTACTAGATAATTTAAGTCCAACACAACTCTCATGCATTATATGGGAAGTTTAAAAATAACCAATCATACTTGAACACTGACAGGTTCAAACCAAATCTACTCATATTAATCGAACATGCCTAAACTAAAATTACACATTATTGACTCAAGTAATAGTCAAAACTGTGTCACATGGGAAAACCAACAGGTTAGTAACATGCTGCTATAGGCACTATAGATACTACAGACACTACACACAATAGGCTGATAGAATGGTTAGAGTTGGAGGGACCTTAAAGACCATCTAGTTCCAACTTACCCTTGGTGAAGCCATGTTGGCCATCACAAATCACCCCCTTATTTTCTGTGTGCCTTAGCAGAGTTTCAAGGAGGATTTGCTCCATGATTTTTCCAGACACAGAAGTGAGAATGATTGGCCTTGTCTTGCTTTTTTTGCCCTTTTTGAAAATGGGAGTTACATTTCCCCTTTTCCACAGCCACACATATGTAAAGCATTATTAAGAGCATAATTCAGTTTTATATAGCAATAAGGATAATGTTTGGGTTTGGTTGGATTGCATTTTAAAAATATTTGACTGAATTTCACAATGGCTTGCTGCCTCTACATCCTCTAAATAGCTGAAATGTCACCTTTACACTATATCTAGGTCACATATTATAACAGTGTTGATGCTTCCTTGGTGACACCAAAAGCTATCAAAACTAGCTGTAGGACGTCCCCTACTTATTTACGTATTTTAACAAGAGCCAAGAAAAAAAGAAAAGGTTTATTTATCCACAGGGCCTGGAGATCATCTTGCTCTATTAAATATTATAATTATTCATTGTAATTGCCTCGCTTGTTTAAAAAGAAATGTGGACAAAATAAGTCAAGACATTTTTCTCACTGGGAAGGAAGATAAATGCAGCGAACCCAAGCTGTCTATAACAATATGCTGTAACTGCATATGAATATTTTTCCTTTCCAAAGGATTGCTGGAAAGATGCAGTAGCACATGATGAATTTAAAAACTACTATTTCCTATTTATAGAACAGCAGCATAATTGCAACACAAAGAATGCACTTATTTCCAGCTCTGTGTACGCATGCAAGAGACCAGCAAATTGTAAGGCAAAAAGAGAACTGCAAAAGTAGTAATTATGAAGATGGAAAGAATAACTTATGAAGAAAGAGTATAAGGAATAATATGCATAGCTTGGCTAAATAATTACTAAATGGACCCATGATTACTGCGTACAAGCATTTCAAGGAGGTAAACATGTGTGAATTGCAAGGGGACTTTGCCAGTGTTAATGCGTTGAAATAAAGCAGGACAAAAAGTTTAACAATTCATATTTTTCATTTGCAAGAAATCCCAGGCTCTTTAAATTCTATGTATATTGCTGGTGACTATAAAAACTGTCAAATACCATAATTAAGAGTTCTTTTTGCTTTTAAAACACAACCTTACGGTACTGCAAGGGGAATGTTGTGACTCAAGGTTTATTATAGATTTTAATTACAAGTTAAGGGGGAAAAAACCCCCAATAAAACTTAACAATTGTACTCAGCTTTTCCGATAGGAAAATGAATGCAAAAATAGGAAAAGGATGGTTTCAATTATTGAAAAAATGTAGCATGAAGGATCCTGACTTAGAACTTTCTGACACAATCTGAAATTCCTAACACATCCCTCGGGAAAGCGCAAAGGAAAAGCTTTTTAAACAGCTGACAAGGGCATACACCCTTTCTAGATCTGATTGAAACCCTTGTGTGTGTGGCTACACACAGCCCTACAGAAACGGTTAACGAGGCTAAGCAAAACCAACCGTGTCAACAAAATCATCAGCGAACGCTTAAATGGTTTAGTTAATAGTTAAATGAGAATAACTCATTGATTCCGAGACTCGGAGCCACTACCAAGAACTGGATTGATATCACCAAGAGCGTTTTCCTTCTCTGTGTGCTATGGAACTAATAATAAAATCACAGAATAATGTGGGTTGGAAGGGACTTTTAAAGGTCACCTAGTCCAACGCCCCTGCCACGAGCAGGGACATCTTCAACTAGACCAGGTTGCTCAGAGTCCCATCCAACCTCACCTGGAATGTTTCCAGGGAGGAGGCATCTCCCACCTCTCTGGGCAAACTGGGCCGGGGTGTCACTACCCTCATTGTGAGTAATTCATTTATATCTAGTCTAAATCTTTCAGTTTAGAGCCATTACTCCCTGCTCTGTTGAAACAGGCCCTGCTAAAAAGTTTATCACCATCTTTTTTAAATCCCCCTTAATTACTGTTCTTTATAGTTGGAACAAGTGACAAGAGACCAACGTTTGTCACACAACACACAAACAAATTGGGGAACTTACAGACAGGCTGCTTTAGACAGCAAAACTTACATTAAAAAAAGTAATTGAACACATTCACACAGGAAAGCACCATTGGGAGCTGTTAAGCATAAAGGAAGTCACAACAGAACTTTGCGATTCAGATGTAAATTTGTATCAGCCTGCAAAACGAAATCAATAAGTAGAGGGAGTCTGGTAGGGACTTGCCTTATGGTGCTCAGAGGTATAGAACATACAGTCCAGATGGCTACCTAACTTAGGAGCTCATGACGCTGGAAAACTTCTGAAAAAGCTGAAGTGATGCTCAAGTTATGCATTTTATTCCTTTTTCCTCTTGCTCCCCTCTTTTAGGAGCTGCCATGTAGCCTAACTATCCTAGCTAAACTTCTTTTTCTTCTATGTCTGTTGAAAAGCTTTACAGGATTTCATAAACGTCAGTGCAGCCCAGCCAGTATCCTCAGCATGAAACGTGCAATTGTTCTATTAAATTATTGAGATGAAAAAAAACATCAAATCTGATTTCTTATAGGGCAGGGTTCATAGTTCCGCTAGTTAACTGAGCATTAATCAGAAAAAGCTTAAGGAACAGCTTTCTTCCCTTTAAAAGTTCATTGGAGTAGCACTAAATTCAATTAGTACCAAAAATTAAGACCAAAGCAGCCCTCACTGATCTGAGTAACAGCTTCTGCTTATTGACCACCCCACAAAAATCTAGTTACACCAAAATTAAATTCACTCGTATAATGGGTCCTGCTCCCCCTCAAGGCTGAAGAAATCAGCACTGAAGAAATCTGAAGAGTGCTAGTGTTCATGTCAAGCTTGCTTGGAAAAATAAAACAAAACACATCATCTCTGCTGCATAATTTTATGCCAAATCCACAATTCATTTATGGCAAGGGTCATAAACTCTTGTCATCTGCCACTTGAGAGAGAAGACAGTATCTAACATCTCATTGGATCCACATCCTCTGAGAACTTGTGCAAGACAAGTAAAGCTTCCTAAGCACTAAGTGTTCAGTAAAACTAATCCATCTTCCTTTTCAAAGAAAAAGAGAAGTATCATTGAACTTAAGACTGTTCCTCTTTTATAGTTCTGATTACTTGAAAAATCAATAAACTACCTATGAGCACTTGAAAGATGACATGGATCAAGGCTATCACAATTCCTAAGTCGATCATATCATGTAGGTGAGAAAGAGAAGCAGGAGTTTGGTATTTTGACTTCAGAAACGCTTTTCACACATTCACGTTTTACACTTTCATAATAAAAACTCCAGGTCTCAGAGAAGGAAGCAACAGAATACAGCTCTAGGAGAAGTCACATTTTTACACTTCAGGTGAGAATAGCCACCTGCACAAACACAAGACACTCAACAGCTTGTTGTGCTTCCGTTCTTTTAAAAAAAAAAAAAAACCACAAAAAAACCCAAACAACAAAAAAAAACCAAAACAACAAACCAAACCAACAAAAAAACCAAATCCAAAATCTCAGAATTACAATGAATCATAAGTTGACCATCTCTCAGCTGTGTCAGACAAGACAGACATCACAATAGGTTACATTCCTAATATTCTACCATGAAAACAACCTCAGCTTTCCATTCTGTTAATTAGTGGTAAGGCCTACAATACATCCTTGGCAACCCAACGGAGTACTCCGGGAAAGGTGAGGGATAGTTGAACCACAGGCCCTGAAAATGCCATCTAAATCAACAAACTGCAGGAAACTATTTATTATTAAAATGCTATCAGACCAAGAGGACCCAGATGAGTGACATCTAGGTAAGAGGTGGCTGCAAAGGTGAAAGGAATAAAATATACCCCATATCTCATATGTATACGAGGCGAATTACACTGGGCTTAAATCTCAGCCATAGAAATTTCGGTACACAAAACCATGGAATGATTGAGACTCATACGTTCTCCCGGATATCATCTGCTCCAGCCTCCTCAGAACAGGACTGGCTTCAAGTTATATCTTTAAAGTTATACATTAGGAACGAAAATCTGTTCTGCGGTATGGCTGGAAGGACAGGCTGGTTCCAGCTACCGGTAACTTCACTCCTCGGAACCAAGAACAGATTGTATGGGAACAGTCTAAGAATTTTTGCTATGTTTGGGAAAAGGAACAAACCCCTTGAGGTCCTATCCCACAGTTTGTGGCCTTGATTCTTTAGCCCCTTCATACATATAGCACACATGGGAATAAAAAGTTTCCTTCGTGATATTTAAAGATTCTGCAAAGCTGCTTTTTTACAACATTTAGTGAGAAAGTACATGCAGAGAGATTCATACATCACTGACACCAACCCTGAAAAACAAACTGCATTATTTGCCAAACACCAATTTATAAAATATCATTGAGTTGCTTCTCTGCAAAAACCAAATTAGTAAGCGTTATTGTATGAAATATTCATGAATATGCATTACTATACAAACATTTTGCACAACAGCTGTGAGTTGTTTACTAATTCCTGGTTTAAAGCATAATGACATTATTTTGNNTTAAAGCATAATGACATTATTTTGAGGAGGTGAATATTGCTGTAACTACGATTATAATGGAGGATTAATCAAGTAGCCAATGGAGTAAACAACTGCATGGCCACCACAGTATCACGGCATCTCCAAAGCCACAAAATTTGTCATTAAAAATAGAATTTCAGTTTCTGTAGAAGCAGAATTTTTCTTTTTGTTTTGTGGGAAAGTTCAACGTGTGGAAACAAAAAAGGGTTGTCAAATGTCTCAAGGAATATCTTTTTTCCAGACACGTTTCAATGCTACATCTGAGAACAGAAGAAGAATGAAAGTTGCAGTAGAAAGATAAGATGGAAGCATGAAAAATTAACGACTTGGGTTTTTCACCTTACTGAGAACTTTCACTTAAAAACAGAAGAAACTATACATTTTGTGCAAGTCAATCCCAGCTCTCAATTCAATAGTTGTCAAGTCTGTTGTTATTTTTATTTTGCTGATCCCTGTACTAGAACACGACTGCCTCTTTTAAATGAGGAGATCAGCTTCCAGAGGTTGTACATACGCCTGCACGAAAACAAACCTGTGCCTGTGAG
>VZTM01022856.1:845-53797 GCA_013400555.1 Jacana jacana
TGCAAAGGTCATAGAATTCAGCATCAAAGTTCATCAGTACATTTAATCATACTGGGACAAATTCTGCTCTCTCACTTACACTGGCATAAACTTAGAAGATCCATATTTTCTTAAGTAGAATTATTTTAGTGTGATGCTACCATAGGAAAGGCAGAAGCCAATTCCATATGGATGTGCATAAACACTAGAACTTCCTCATGGTGTATGAAATACACAATCTATACAACACAACACGACGTGCACTAAAAAGCACATGGTAGACCTAAGACAAAGCGTAGCTGAATTTAATTATACAGTCTATNACAGTCTATGCAGAAGTTCAATGGAAAAAAAAAAGGAAAAAAAAAGCACCACGTTTTCAATTCCACAAGAATTTATCATTTGTCAAATTATTTCATATTGTCCAGGACAGCATGATGAAAAATTGTATCCCATGCCTGCCTGAGAGCAGAAGTATATTCATTGTACTTTTGCACAAGTAATATCCGAATCTTCACACTGAGTTACCATCATTGCACGAGTAAGGGCCTATACTCAGTAGATAGCCTCATTGTCTCTATCTGCTCTTGCACTGCACAGTCAGACTTGCATACGCACTTTGTCAACTATCCCACACAACCACAACAGATTGAGCTGTTGTCTTCCTGCGGAGAACAACACACTGAACCCCAAAAGCTTTTGCACCCACGGTCCTATTTGTCAGCTAAGCGTAGCAAACAAATATGCCTGCCTGCACAAAGTTGCATGTGAACAAACCTCGCTTCAAGCCCATCTAAAAATCTGATATAAAATGTCCTCATTCTCTTTTAAAAGACAACATAATTTAAACCAGGAGAAAACAGAATAATAATGTACTTTATTGGAATAAGTAGGTCATCAAAAAATAAATGCGCCTACGTTTATTGGAACGTCTAGTCCTCATAAATGGCTTAATGGATTTTTTTCAAACTTACTGAAACATTATTCACCTCTGAGCTTAGAACAAGCTTGAGAAATTTCAGCCAAAAAGGTAATTGTTTCAGAAAGTTATAAACCACCAAAGGTAGGGGGCTTGCAATAAAAGTGCTGTCTCAACCATAACTACAATAAATACAGCTAATGAATAAATGTGGTCTGGCAAGAACAAATAAAATTTGAAAAGTCTGATGTGGCCTGCACAAAATGCAGGAAGGTAATTGAGTGAGTAAATGTCAAATGAAGGATTATCCTGTCTTCTGAAGAATTCATCTCAGTGCAAGATTCAGTGAAGGACCTCAGGACCCCAAAGCAGGATAGCTACATTTTGAAGCAAAGGAAAACCTCTCCTTCTTTATTAACAGCCATGGTATCCAATGCCTGCAAGCAGTAACGATGCATCAAAGATTATATATTACTACAATTACCTGCACTGGTAATCTCTAACTGAAATGCTGACAAGACCCTACCTTCTTTCTCTTCCTCGACTTCCCATGCTCAAACACTATCAACCCACACATTCAAACACCCAGATGTTGTCTTTCCAGTGGCAACTCTTTTTGTGGCAACTTTGCAACTTAATTCCTATCTTAGTCATCTTGGCATATATTTACATATCTGCAGTATCATTAGCTGTACACATCATGCCTTTGTGCTCTAGAACTGTACAGACAACAAAATATACGTTTGATAACATGGCAAACAAAAAGACACGGAAGGTTATAATTACTTGGCTTGGATTTAAAAGAACACCATTTTTAGAGAGTGTACTTTTGCTGCAAGATGCTCAGAAAAACTTCTGGATAATGAAGAGTGCCCAGCCATTCCTACTAGACTCAGACAGGCACTGCTTTCAAATAACATTATCATCTTATGACACGGTCACAAGTCCCTGTTTATATGTATGCAGATACAGTTTCAAAAACTGGAATTATTTTAAATTGGATTCAAATTCCCACTGCAGATAACCAGAAGGTGTACATTTTCTAGTGCCATCTAGATAACACTAAATTTTTTCTCTAACAATCCTTCTTGAAAAATAAAGTGTAGTGAAGAAATCTTAGGAGAAAAGCTAATCTTACATCACTTTAGTTCAAGATGACAGAAACTGAAAGGAAATGCTTCAAAATGACCGCTGATTCTGCCTTGAAATCCAGCCACATCCATACTTCAGCAGGACCCTTTTGGTTCAGCTGTGGAATGTGATACGTCAATTAAAATGTTATTCTCCACGTCCTAAGGCGTCTTTTGAGGAGGATTTAGCAACTGATAGGCATGTTGTTTATTCCTCAACTGCCTGGACGTTACACACTTCTCCACCAAAATAAACTAACAAAATCAAACCAATTCCCAATTGTGACAAACTATAACAAGTTGCTTCACATGTGAAATTAAAAAGGAAGAGGAATCAGAACTCCGTTTCCCAGCTGATATCGCGGTGCTTGGTAGCAAAGTCAAGAGAAGATTTAAGGAAAAGATGGGAACTTCCCATCACTGGAACACATGTATCACATCAGTCTTAACAACAGAGATCTTATCAAGGGCCCTGGACCATCATTTCTTTATATAAGTTCTGCTGAACTTCGTACATTGCAAAAAAGAAGTAAAGCAAGTAACAATAATCCACAATCGCCTTAACAAGTGTTGCAATTGCAAACAGTGCCACGGCTATTTAAATATTAAACCAATAAAGCTTTAGTTCAATCAAGGTCTGCCTCAAATCCAACATCTAAGAAGCCTTTTGCAGGTGTTTTACCACCTAAAATCCCACAAATTTCTCCTCTTGTAATTCATTCCGCCTCACACTTTGTACAGAATGTACCCTCATCTCTTTCTGCAAAACTTTTATTTGGAGTTGCTGGAAAACTGGACTTGCTATCAAAGTCTAGGAAGAACTGCAACTCAGTGCTCATGCTGTCATCACACTTTTTCAATTAAAAGGTTTCAAAAACCTTTTTCTTGCTATTTTTAGGAGTGCTGAATTGCCATTAAGCTGACTCGAGGTACACTCAACTTTGTGGGAATTTCTCTGTCAACTCGAATGAGTTTTTATGTGGTCCTTCTGGAAAGCATCATTAAATAAAAAGATATTTATTATGATATTTTATTTCAACTTTTCCCTATTTCTTATAGCATGCTATCTAAAGCACTTCCAAAACAATTCCCAAGTTAAAGAAATTCCCAAATTTTTACAAAACGTCAAGTGTGTTAAATTTCTCATGTAACCACAAGTAGTTCTGTTGCTATTTGGCAAAGCTGCTTCATTAGAAAATCTCTGTATTTTTCACTTTTCACTTGATTCATTAGAGTAAGGGTTTCTATGGCTTTGCAATTTGTAGATTCAGGTTTGTCTCATGTTTTTCTTTAGATGCTTTGCAATTCAAAATCCTCAAAAACAGCCCTGTAACTAGGAGTGACGTTGTCATTTAATTTGGTTTAAAAATCTGTGTTTGGAATTTTAGAGTATCAACATCCCTACAGAAATACTTACCCCCACACAGGGATAAAGCTCTTACTTAAATGAATTATCTCAAACAAAGGGCTGGATATTCTGTGAGTATAACTTAGCATGTTTCAACTAAGATCTAAATAATCATACTGGTTTTACAACATCTAAGAACGTGGCCAGACATTCTTTTGGCTAGTCAATACGCTATTTCAACAGCTTGGTATTTTATCATTTCCTTCTTGCTTGATACTTAGAGCCATCTTTTCTCTATCAGTGTCACTAAATGTACCATTTGGAAGCACATAATAGTCAAAACATAACATAAAGGAGAGCTCTTCTGTATGCCTGGACTGGTGACGTAGGTGTCTTCTTCTGAGAGGCTGTTTATCAAGCCAAGTTATGCTTACAGTTGAATGGCTGAAGTTCATATTGCAGTCTATTTGTCTGTTCAGTGTTTCAGTGTGAATGTGACACCCACCAAGCCTGCCATACTTCAAATCCATCTCCTCCCTGCTCAACAAACATAGCACAATGACAACATTTGTGGTGGTGTGACTTTCAATGCAATGCTCGTTGTACAAGCTTTCTCTGTCCTTTCAGAGTCAGTTCAGTTTTTCAAAGTCAGTTGACATTTCCTATATTTCTAGTTCCCTCTTATTTACACCCACTTCTCAATACTTATGTATTTCTCAATACTTGGAAAGAACCAGACTGGGGCCATATCACCCCCTCGTAAGCTTCATAGAGGGGAAGCCTAGAGGGTACTTGCAGCTCCTCTGGTGGGCGAGCTGGCAAGCCTTGGAGGTGGCAACAAAGATCTTTAGAGAAATTGTTATAATGAAACATAACAGTAGGCAGTGACCAGAATTTTAAAAGGCATCCAGTGCCAAAGGAACAACCCTAACCTGCTAACGTGCTCTTGAAAATACCTTCAGGCAATCAGTGACATCTTTAAACACCTAAATGCTTTTGATAATCTGGCATCCAACAATTAGATCCCTGCATTGCACAGTCTCTGTAAACAGGAGAAGTGACAACAGAATGCATGTGTAGCCAAAAGCAACATATAAAACACTGCTATAAGGCTGACATTAACCTCCCATCCTGAACATTGAGGTACAATACAGAGAGGCTACACTGTCTACCATGTAGCATTCTACTATCTGGCTGTAGGTATCTGATCATCCCTGCATGGTACCAAAATAACTGCAATCATCCAGTCTGTTTCTGTACAAAGGGAGGGTGCCAGACATTATTTGCCCCAGGCAAAATTTGCATTCACGTCAAGGGCTCAGAGGGTATTGTTCATTTACTTTATTAAGGCATTTATTCCAGTTTCAAAATACAGCAAATCTGGGAATTATGAAATATGTCTAATCAGTCAGATGTCTGGGTATCACCAACAACGAGGATGGCAAGCCATTTTGAAGCCCTGTTTTATGGTGAAGAAAATTGTTGTGAAAACAATTTTCTATTCAGAAAAGTGTTTCCTTTAGCAAATAATGTTTACAACTCAAAGGTTCTAAATAGGTTCTCCAGAAATAAAAGACAGAGTCTAAAAACAACGATTAGGTCAGATAAGCAAATGGTTAAAACCAGTTAGAAATCAGGGTTGCTCTCCACTTCAATTTGATTTTGCTGCCTGAAGTACCAGTACAAAGCTCTCCTCTTACACGGAGCTAAATACCAGCTATTCCTGAAGCATTATGAGAGGGAATAAAGGGTTCGGGAAAGCTTCCTCCTCTGAACCTCTTGATTTATCTGACTGGGATCAGGTAAAACTCTGTTATTAGCCCTTGCTCAGCTCAGAAGTCCTGGGGACAGTGTGCCCACGGGCATTTCTTGCCCCCTGAGGGGGATGACTGTCTGCTGAAGAGCAACGCCAGCCTCCTCCTATTCCCCCATTCCTGCTGGCACCCCGAGGCAAGCATCTGGGAGTGTATGCTGCCCCTCTCTGAAGCAGGTGCAAAGAATGGTAGTCAGTGTGTTCGCTCCCCATGAGCCTGCTGCAGGCAGACAGAAAAGCCTGGAAATCCCTCCAGTAACCCTCCCGGGGGAGAATGAGAATTTAGCCAAGTGCACTTAAGACCAGAATTGTTGCAGAAAGGAGACACATACACTTGTTAAAATCCGTCTGTAACGTTCCCTCCCATCCTCCCCTTACTGTGGACCGATCTGGATTTCTAAAGAGTATAATTATGTCTTGCACAATGATTATGAGCTTTGGGAGCTCTCAGAGAAAATTTCCTCACTGCACATGTGGCCATTGGCTGACATACTGAACACATATCACTCCATTTTTTATTTTTATTTTTTATTTTTTTTTAACTCTGCATTTTTTCTGGGAGAAAGGCCAAAGAGAAAGGACAGACACCCAAGCCCAGGGCCAGGTTCTGCATTACGGTGGTGTGTCCTGAGGGCCAAAGGGAAAGAGCCATAAGAATGATCTTTTTCACCAACGCTCCCATTCCTCTGCCTGCACCCTACTACCAACAGCGGGCATCTAGTCTATCTGCACATCTCCAGCAGATGTCTTACCAAGAATGTATTGACATGTTCTTCCTTTGCCCCTCTTATGTTTTCCTTTAAAAGACATACAAAATAGATTTGGTCTTCCCTAAAGCAGATGTTCAGAATTCACTCTTTGCCCATGTGGTGACTTCAAGGTTTACAATCATTGTCAAGCTTCCTGGTGGCTTCAAAGAGCCCCACTGACTGGGAACCAAACGCTAACAGCAAAAATTATTATAATACCCTACCCTCCCTTCTAAATGGATCACTGATGGGCTGGGCATCAAGCTTTGTCAATAGGAGATGCCTTTGTACTGAGTCCAATTAGTGTTTTTATGAAAAAAATTATTTCCTGAATGAGACAAAATCTATCCACTCATGTGTAAATGGCACCACTGTATATCACAAATGATACTGCCAGTTGACAATAAAAGAAATTCTTTCACCTGCATGCTGTGAAAATTTTAAGGCACCTGCACTTGGTAAAATGGAAGGCATGTAAGAATAGCGTCAGTCATCTTGTATGCCTGAGGGTAATGGCCATCATCCTTTTTCCTATCCCAGTCACCATCTTTTCCATTTCCAAAGGGCCTCCAAAGATGAAAATGAACTTGACAATCATTCTGCAAGTCAAACTGATCCTGATTCTTCCAGTCACTTTGTAATTCACTGCAGATGGTGAGAGTGAGATGTTTACTGGCTGGCAGGTAATGAGCCTCGTTGTAGATAATAGTGATGGACGGGCAATCTTGCCTGCTGACAAGAAGGCAACTCAACATGGGCACATGGCATTCATCCATGACTTCATGTAAAAGGATAGCTGTGACAATGTACACAAGTTATAAACTATCCTCCTCTGTTAATGTCAGCATGCAGCTATACTTAAGCCTTTCCAGTTCACATTTAAGTAGAGTAGAATTGATCCTGATTGTCCATGAAAGTAGAACAGTCTGATTTCTGACCTAATGTTTACTCTTCTATAAGAAGAAACTTGATCTGTTTAAACATCTAGATATTCCCTCTTCCCAGGTAATGCCATTCATCACAGCTGTCAGTGCTTCTTTAAAAGAGAAATGACCCTCAGGCATAGTATAAAACTCTGTGGAAGAACTATGTACACCTTTGCCAAAAAAAGAAATAGCTCTTTTTTTTTTCACTAAGCTTGTATACACATTGTGAAAGGCCTACACACACTGAATTATACGTCAGTACTTCCATTTCCACCCCCATCTAAGGGAACTCGTATTAAGAGACCTACACACTGTCCTGATTTTATTTATCTCAGACATAAGGGCAGTGGATTTGGACAAGCTCAGTTATTTGATGAGACATACTTAAGCAGCTAGTTCCTAGAGAAAATCAGAGAAATTCAGAAATGCAACAGAAGATAACAGAAAAGCCCTAACTCCATTTCTCCTCTCCTCATAACTTTATGAAGCAAAAATAAAGAAACATAGATTCAACTAAATACGACCAATGCCTTTTGTTTCACCTCCTGAAGAAAGAGGGTATGGCTAAAATTCTTAAAATATGCATTTTAAAAATGTATCTGTTCATATATATATAGATGTATATATAGACACATGTAAACATGGATATTGTTATTCCACAGATAGACAACACTTGGTCTTAGTTTTCCTATTCTGAGTCAAATATCCTTTCCCTCCTTCCCTGGTGAAATCTGATCATTTGTACTGTACCCAGGCTTCAAGACTTGATAAACGATCCCAGTGCTATGAAAGTTTCATCCAAAACCTGTCTCTTCATAGATTCGCTCCAGATATTCTTTCTACTTTAAAGACTCATGTGATCATCGCTTTGATCCTTTCTCCCTCAGCTCTATTAGGGGCACCATCTCTTCAGGGCTTGCAGCTTATAAAAAGACCACCATATTTTGATATGCCTTTGATGTTGTCTTCCAAAGTATCTTTGATTTTTAAGTTCTGCTCAACTCTTTCACCATTAACCTTGATTTCACTTAGGAATTAAAAGATCTATAGTTTTCTTGGAAGGCTAATTTAGAAATTCTGCTTTTTCTGCCACTATTTTCCCCTCTTAGCTGCAAAGGTAGGTGAAAAAGTACAAAAAATTGACCAGTGCTTGCAAAAAAAAAGAAACTATAGATAAGCTAATACTATTCTTGAGTTTTGAGTTGTGCTTATTGCACAACTCTCTTGCTGAATCATTAAGCTGCCAGCAAATTAAGTGGTTCTGCAGGATGATAATGAGCCATGCAGACCTTCCACAGGGCCACTGGTGAGTGAGAGCTGCTTCTAATGGATGACTCCTCAGTAGGACTGTGGTCTCAGTCCTGTGCTTGAAGACTAAGTCTTCCCCACGACACTTGCATTGTCCCTTCTTTTGACACTCAGCAAAGAGGCTGAAGCTGAAAAGGCCAAAGGAGCTATATTGCTTGAAGTAAACTAAACATAGAGCAGTAAAACACTCAAGAGGAGAAACTGGCATTGTCTTTCAAGTCTCTTAAGTAGATATTTTCAGTTTTAAGCTTATGATATTTGAGATTTATTTGCCCTCCTCAGGCACCACTAAGCGCGACTCAAGATTCATCTTCACTGGTATAAAGAGACAGATGAAGGCTAAAACCAGGTCAGCCATATATGCACAAACACACCCCACAGGATTTATTTATACACCCTAACTATGTTCAGGTGACTTCATACACATTTCAGGTTCTTGAGAGAAAAAAAAGCTTTATCTACTGAAGCTGTATCTCAGTGTACCGTTCCTTTATTTAAAACTATCCTGCTTTTCCCCTACAGAATCACAGAATATCAGGGATTGGAAGGGACCTCGAAAGATCATCTACTCCGGAAACAACCTAGAAGACCCTATCCCCTCCTCTCACTTTAATGAAACTGCTATTAATGGAGATGGATACACTTGCAGCAACTGGCATGTGCATACCCATCCTTTTCAGTATCTGCATAGGATCATCACTGCAGCCTGTTGCCTTTGCTAAGGCACTGCCAGCACAGTTTAAGGGTTCCTTCCCAAGAGCACTCGTAATGCTACCACAATTATCATTCCGGGCTAACGCTCCAACACCTAACCCTTAGGACACCCTTGAGCTTCTGATAAGACACTGTGATGAGAGAATCCAAATGCAGCTCATCAGATACGTGCCCTTTCCAATGATCCTTCCTATCACTCATGGCACTCGCTATCTAAAACATCTTTGGCAGAGAAGCACAGCCTGGGCGCTACATGACCTGTTCACAGCACTTCTCACCCCCCACCGCTTAAGTGCACAGTCTAACGCCGTAGCTTGAGAGTCCCACACGGGGCTCTCGGCGTAGCCCCATGGCCAGGCACCATTCCTACTGTATCACGCCTTTCCCAGAATCTTAGTCCCGCTGGAAAGCATTCAGCATTGAGAGGACCCGTCTTTATGCTGATAACACTAAAATATAAAATAATGCCAACAGCTGGTGCTACAAATGGCTTTTAAAAACGATGTTCATTCACTAAAATTCCTCTTGCTACTTTTGACATGAAACACGCAGTCTCTAATTATTCTGATCAAGACGGTGAAATACAAAAACAAACTTTAATTGTGTTTAACAGATATTTAATCAGGACTCACTGAACTACAGATTAAAGCTGAAATTCATAAACCATAATTACCCAATTGTCGCAAGCTTTTTGGTCCACATTCTGCTTCCGTCTGGGCGTCTGGCACTTTGCCCCGAATTTCTTTTAGTGTCTTCTCAGTTTCATTGCTGTTCATGTTTTCCAGCAGAGATTTAGCACAGATTATAAAATATCTGTTCTTGGCAACTTTATTAGTTGTTTTTTCTTACAAAGACTATATCCCACCATCCCCATCTTTGGGACGAGTGAACAGGCAATAGCCCGGGGTTACTTCTTGCCGTGAGTTACCCTTTTTTCTTGCCAGGGTCCACGGTATTCACCTGTTCCAATCAGGTTCTGATTACTTACCTAATGCCGTGCTACCAGAGCTTCATCAGGATATTGCTCTGAGTATGCCATCCGACATACCTACCACAAATTATTCTTTCTCCAGAGATAGCAATGGGTGCAATATGGTTTCCTGGTTTGGTAGGGACTTTTTTATGTGCTTGATGCCCTGTATCTACATTTAGGAAGACATGAGGGAAGAAATACACTTCCCATGGGAAACAGAGAGTGGTGAGGTATATGCTAGCCACTAGTTCCTCAGGGAATTAACTGCAAGGGCTCAGACTGTCTCCTGAGAAAATTACAGATTGTCCTTTAGCACAGAACCCAACTGTGCCAGAGAAGCACAGAGGAGCCAGCAGTTTCCTGTGGACCTCCATACACTGTGTGCAGGTTATGCTGGTACTCTGAAGGCAAGGATTTAACATATATGGGAAAGTGGTGTTGACATCCAGCATTTTTACAGTGATCTGGGCTCCCAAGTACGCACAACCCAGTGTTCTTTGCTAGGCAGAGTTTTCCAAGTCCCAAAGTTTTCATGCCTAGCTAGACTATATTGTACTCCAACAGAAAAGGCATGAACCTTAAAGGTGAAAGCACCGTCCATTAGGATGAGATAGGTAGTAAAGAAGAGGTCAGAAAATGATACTCCAAGATGCTTTGTGAGACCCTATCTTTTGCTCCATAAAGATGTCCACAAACTACAGACCAAGTACCTTTGACATAGCTTCCTTTTTTATTTTCACCATGTACTTCCAAGACTGGGAGAAGAGTAAGTGGAAGAAATGCTATTCAAAAATTTCAGAGAATTGACAGCCAGAAGATAAAACTAGGAATATTTTACTCCATTGTACAGCATTAGAGGCAGGTCCTGCACCAGGACAATGCTTGCTGGGAACAGATGGGCATTTAGGTATATCTCATTTGTTTGCGTAAGTGATCTTTCCACAAAATGCTCATATTGTCTTGAAAATTCAAGAATCTTCAAACTCCTCCTGTTGGAAGATGATTCTTTGAAAAAACATCCTTTCTAGTCTCTACTGCAGAACCTCCCTTGTGAAGCATCATTCTCAGGAATTTGCAAGGGAAGTTTATGATGTGACCTTTCAGATACAGAAGAAGCAATTTACCAAACTGGCAGTTAAGCTGGAGAACAGCAAGATCATTTCACCGTACCAGAACAGTGAAGTAGGGTCCCTTGCTGGCACGAGACCTGCTCAGCCAACCTGCTTAGCTGTGGAGAAATAGAAAAGATGACACTGTGGAAGCACAGGATCTCAGCTCTCTGATGAAGTTACAAAAAAGAATGAGTTTGATTAAAAAGCGGGATGCCCTTCCATGTGTACCTGCATTTTGCTTTTTCTTGATTGCTTTTTCTCTTAAGAACTGGAGTGTTCTTGAAGAACAATTTGTGAAGATATATAGAACCACATACTTAAGTTCTGCCAGAGGTATTTGTTCTTCATGGTCATTCATAAAGGTCAAACTATTTCCTTTATTATTGTGAGTACAAGAAGTATACAAGAAGTATAAGAATACAAGCTACACCTTTAGCTATTTCCTTGGCCCTGTTCTCAGCTAACATCCAAATCATACATGTATTTCTTCTGCATCTTTCAGACATTTTTCATTATCAAAAATAGTATTTCACACGTTTATTTCTATCATGGTCATTTTGCCCTAATTCCACTTCCACTTGTTTTGAAGAGCCAGGCAGTTCTACTCCCACTGAATCAGTCACATACCTTCCTCATCAGGTCCTTTAGAGCATGTCATAAACAAGTAGCAGCGTACCACCTTAGCAGTCACTGCTGCATGGATATCAAACTGCTTTTTTGTTTGTTTGCTTTTGAAACCATCTCTGAAGCTTGCCTGACTTGACTAACTTGAAGGTCTCTGCAAGAATCCGTATCTCTCATTTCACAGAAGTCAGATGCCAGACTGGGAAGACAGAAAGACAAGGAGAAATACGCTGTTTCTTCTGTTTCCCTGTTTCTTTTCCTGCATAAGGCAGATTTGATTCCTTTTGTCAGCCACACAGTCTGAAGTCCAGTCACAGTCAGGTCTTTGCATCCTATGCAGAAGTCTGACAAGAACACAGGCTATAGGATGGCGGATGGCTTGCCATACAAGGCAAGACTAATTTTTCACAAACAAATTGTTTTCCAGTTTGGCACAATTGTCTGTCCAAGGGTTTCAAGCTCCGTATTTAAACAGTGATAAAGAAATTGCTATCCAGTGGTAGTGTCATTCTTCATTCAGACTGTTCCTCTGAAAACAGCCTACAGCCTTTGAGATGCAAAATGTATCGCTTTAATGTAGTCAAGGTCCCTGCTTGCTACATTGCTAAATCTATTTAGCAGATTCTTCTTGGTATAATCTGTCCCCAGACCTGAGGAAGCTCAGTGATTTTAAGTGTTTTAAGCTAATGATAATGGTTAGTGCTGAGAACAGATGTACCTGGCTGTGGTGTGATCTATTCTATTAGGCTGTTAGGAGCTGTGTATTCATATTGACTTACCATTTTATGTCTATTTTCAAGGTGTGATGGCTGTATGGGGTGCAATCTGTTTTTTTCCCCTGACATATGATGTATCATCATATCTGTGGTTTTTGATACATGGTGACTGCACAGAGAGAGAGATGGAGAACATCTGCAGGTTTGTTTTCATGCCTTCCCCAGGTCCCTTCCAACCATGAAGATTCTGTGATTTTGTATGTCTATCCTTGCTGTCCGCTGGCAAGATTATGTGAAGCAGTGCTGCATACCTGTATTCATACCAGACCATAACCCAGGGAACAGTTGCAGAGATTAGATGTGCATGCAGAGAATTCGATGACTATGCTAGGTACTGTAGAAGTTTACCTTCCCTTGTGGGAGTGCAATGTTCATGAGTGAATTCCCTATAACTGCTGGCTGCACTGATGACATGTTAAATGGAAGCTGTTCTACTCTTCCCCTCTACCCGTAACACAACATAGTGTAAAACTCGTCAGTCGTATCAACAAATGGTGTCTCACTTCCCTTCAGCACAACAAAGTGAAATTTCCGTTGAGAATTATTTCCCTGATCATATTGCAGACTTGATCTTGTCATTCACAAACATCTGCTATTACCACTCTCTGGGGACAATAATGCTATTTGGGCTGTGCTGTAGAAGTCTTGCATCTTAAGGCCTCACCTAAGTTCTTCAATGTATAAGCAAATCCTTCCTGCTTACGTGGACTATGCCACTGGTGACCTGCCAGTAGGAGTTATAGAATTAAGCTCTTGCAGAACAAATGCAACCTTAACTGGTCCATGTTATCACAGTGCAACAGGAAACACGCCTACTGAAAATGAATGCAGCCTCCTTAAACAAATCTCACGCACGCAACCTCTCCCCCGTGAGAATTCAAAAAGCAGGCAGAAATGAAAAACCACATGGGGCTCTAGCAGAGACACCATCTCCACCTTGACTAAATGTACGGAACTTATAAAGGGAAGATCTAATAAGGTTAAACTACTTAAACAACTATAACCATGGACAAGTTGAGAGACATGCCAACACAAGACAAGATACCAGATCTCAACAGAGACATGTAAATTACTATGCTGATCTGGAAAGCTTAACTGAAGGTGTTGCAGTGCCAGCACACCACCCGTTCAAGTTCTGAACCACACGTGGAATAGAACTCTGTTCTTATGCTACAGGGCAGTGTTGTGATGTCCTGCAATGCTAGAAACAAAAGGTTAAAAGGTTAAATTCAAGGCCCTCTTTTCCTCTGATGGTTTGGCCAACTTGACTAAAGCAGAGCCCAACCAAATGACAGGCACTATAAGTTTAATTCTATAGCTTCAGTTCTCTCAATCAAAGAATGACCCCCATAACATATATCTAATTTTCATTTCAATACAAAGAAAATACAACTCAGATGTAACTGATATACATTCTCTCCATTACCTAAACTGTCTTCTGGGCACTTTGTGTCTTTGGAAATGGAAATGTATTCTTATGAAAACACTACCAGTTATAATACTTAGGACACTGCTTCATAAAGTAGATAATTTTGCTGGGAAAAAAAAAGAATATATACAATTCTAATCTATTTCTGACCTTTATCGTTTTTTTCCTCCTGATACCTCATCTTCTTCTTAAGTCCATCTCCCACAGAAGTCAATTTGCCCTCCACAGCCCCTCAGAACATGTGCTATAGCCATCCTTCCCTTTTCCCAAATCTTTCTTTCCCCTCTCAGGATTTTATACAGATGCATAGGGAAGAAGGCCCGGTATCTGACATTTAAAAAGAATCTCAGGGAGAATACACACAAAGTGCATTAATATTTTATCCCTGGTACTCAGAAGAGAGTGAAGACTGCCCACTGCTAGGAGGTTCGTCTGTATCTGAATCTGGGATCTCGGTTTCTGCAGCTGGTACAGCCATTTCTCTCTTATATTTTACATTCCAGCTTCTAAGAGTCGTTTTTAAGCCTAGGAAGAAGCCATCTTTGTTGGAAATCATATTGGTGGAACCAGGTATTCCTCATTTAAAAAAAATAAAAATAATTAAGTGGCAGTAATCTGGGATCTTGCACATTGGGACATGAACATTTTTAAGGCATGTTTCTCAGCTATGATGTTGAGAAATTTCTACGGCTTCGGTTTTAAATGCAAATTGCTGTTGACAGAATTTAAACTAAAGTTCATGACGCAAAATGTGAAGCTCTAACGGTGCTTCCTTTTCTTCCTTCACTCTTGTGATCCTACTCCTCTCCCATTTGTTATTGTTATGTATATACATGTAATCTGTATGTACTAGACTGGGGGTCTTTGAAAGAGACAGCTTGGACTCAGTTAATGGTGCTTTTAAACTTCAAGCAAGAGTAGTGACAAGAAGTATCATCTGGAAATTGCAAAATTCATAACCATAACTTCCCAGACTAGGCAAGGAGGACTGTGGGTTCCAAAAAGATTCAGGTGCTTATACAGATATTGAGAATATATGTGAAAACTCGCTCAAGTTTCCAACACAAATCAGCCACTTGGCTCATTCTGGCATCAATCATTGCTGGGCTGCTTGCTCTTCTCTCTGACATAAATATTGTAAGCCACTGTGAAGGCCAGGGCGTAAGGCTGGGGAAGGGGCACAGAAGGGGCACATGGCCAGCAGTAGCAGTACGACACAGCGCAAGCACACCACTGCTCTCCTTCACACAGCCATTAACATGCATCTTTGTCTGGTCAACAACCTAACAATGGTCTCCAGGCACAGCAGGGCCACTGCTGGGTGAGGGGTGGCACAGGGGCACTTTGGGTAGGACAGCAGCTAATGGGACGTGTTGGGGCAGTGGGAAAGAGCAAACAAGGAGGTGAGGGGGCTGCTGAATGACGAAAGGCCTGAAGGCAAAATCAAGACACCCTGCTACGTCTCCCAGAACAGAGGCCCTGCAGTGGCAGTGGTTTCACCAGCGTAGACAGTAGACTGAGACTCTTCCCACCCCCAGAGATCACTGCCTGCGGGGAAGGAGCAACGAGCATGAGGCGCAACAAGGGTGAAAGAAGAGACACAAGGCAGAAGGTCTCTAATGTGAAGACAGGGCAAATATTTCTTACAGTTTCTTTAAATGTCATTAGATGTGAGTTGTCACCAGCAGGCAATGAGGCCAGAACTGCTCTCACACTGACAGGGGGAAGAGGCAAAGCTGGTATCAGGGACCTGTTCATGACCGACAAATAGGTGCCGTGTGGCATGTAAGGTGTACCATGGCTTGCAAGACACCTGAATATCTGCCTTTCTCCCCTTTGGGAAGTACTCGTGCCATTTGCCACACTTGAAGGCAGCTCATGACCCAGAACTAAACTGAACTGGAACAACCTCAGGGAAAGCTGCAGGCACCCCTGTGGGAGCCGGTGATACAGCCACAGTATAGGGTGGGGAGGATGATGCTATGCCGTTAAGAAAACAGTAATCACTTCTGTAACCAGAAAGGAACCAGGAAGATGGCAAAAACCTATTTCAATGTGATCCAGAGAGGAAAGTATTAATTATTTTCTAGTAACAGTATTTATTCTTGTAGCAATCTTTATAAACTGACCAGAGTTATTTGCTTGCCAACCCTATGCTTCTGAAGAAACTTCTCATGAGGGAAGGGAAAAATCCTAAATTATTAAAAAAAAAAACAGGCTGTGCCTTCTGGTTTTCCTCTGAAGCCAGTACCCACAATGGAAGCCTTTCAACAGAAGGCAGCAAGGACTTATCAGGGAAAAGCTACAAGATCAGGCCACACGTTCCCAGTAAAAAACGGCCTTTGCCTCCCCTCCTCCCAATCTCATTATTCCCAAAAGATACAAAGAAAATACAAGATTGTTGGGATTTCTATAAGAAGATTTGGCAGGTTTTTCATATTTGTTTAGACTGTAAGATATAATTTGAATTTGGGGCTTGTCTCTCTCTCTCGCTCACTAAAAAGAAGAATGAGTTATTTGTTCTCTGAATAAGTATTTGTTATTAGTGGATCAGACATGGATAAGGTATATTATTACAACCATGTTTGTTAGGTATGATTTACATTGTTTGCTGCATATCATCTTAGGCTGTCTTTAATTTTGTTATACTTCAGGGGTTTTTTGTTTGGTTTTATGCATTTAGTCACAGTTGGTTGTGTTTTGAACTTTGAAAAAAATTAATACAAAGGAAATTAAAAAAAGAAAAAGAAAATATTTTCAAAATGATGTGGAAATCAAATCTATCCCTCAGTAATTTGATTTGTAGGAAATGGAGAGCAAAGCATTACAAACAGAATGCCTTGAAGTGCATCATAATTACTTACATGTGCAAATACATTGTCTAGGTTTAGGCATTCAGTTAATAATAGTCATAATAATTCTATGCCCTTACACAGGGTCTTCCATCCAAGCTTCTCCAGGTTTGCATAAGCAATCATTAACTAATGCTCAGGTACCCACGAACACTCTGCTGCTTGTCAGAATGGAGAAACTGGGGGGAAAACTATCCAAGGTTGAGGACAAATTTTGGTTTGGTGTCAAGGTAGGAGAGAACTGCAGATGATGGTTGCCTAATTACAGGCGGATCAAAGATGAAGAAGTTTCTAGCTGATCCTACATTTCTACAACTTACAGCTCTGTAAAAATGAAGATGTGTAACAAATGCACACCTTCTGTTCCACAAAGTTTAAAGGCTGAAAACTGACAAAATCAGATCCAAGGCTAATCTTTAGTGGAGCTCTGGTACATACAAAATTATACTAATGTTTTTATCAAAGCACAAAGACTAACAAATTTGCCTTGTTTGGAACTCTTTTCTGGTGTGAATGGCTCTCATTCAAGCCTCCATAAATGGTTTTCAGACCATGCACCCTTTGTGGAAATTGGGGCTGAACATTGAAGGAATCTGGAAATAGATACCCTATAAAGTTCAGTTGTTACGCAAAGTCCCAAACACCAATTTCATGCATGTAGATTATTTTCACATTGATCTCTTAAGTTTTAAGTACTTGAAACACATAACAAAACTCTGAGCATGCCATATTAGCCAAAAGCTTGTGCACGATTTGGGCCAGGGAACCGGATTTTATACTCTTCTACTGTTTACTTCATGCTACTTCCTAACTGCACACCTGAGTTGCTCTCTCTCCCAAACCAATAGAGGAACCCATGGTTCCTGTAGTCCAAGCCCTTTGCTCCTTGCTAGCCAAAACTCCATCCTTAATTTACTAGAATACGTATTTTCATGCTTCACTAGATGACCAAAACCCAAGACTGCCAAATTATTTTTGCTGTTTCATTCAGCCATGCAATATTGCTAATGCTTTAAACTACTACCTGCTGAAATAGCACTAAGTGCTGCACTGCAGTTACTGACCCACGCCTGTATATAACTGTTTGAAGGATTTGACATTAACACATCCCGGTTTTGTTTAGTCTACACTTCTGTGCTCTGTGTAGCAACAACAAGAAAGCGTTTCTCTATACATTTCCATTACCTGTTATGCTTTACACTAATAAAACCAGTGGATATTATTTATTTGTCTGGCTGACTGACAAAGCTAGGCATCAAAGCATCATTCCGGTGTCACATACTTCAACACTCTAATCTTTCAGAACTTGTAAAGCAATCTCTTACGGCGCTTTGCGGGCTGTGAGATCACCCTGACAAACTGTGATAATGTTGGCAATCTCCGAATGGGTGTTCATTTGCAATCTTACTACAGAGGAACTGCTACATTTCCAAATTTGAGGGCTTGACATAATCTGCCTCCACAAAGCTATCAGGGTCTGTCACAAGGCTGTCTGTGACCCAGGGATTTTATGGGGTTAATATCTATCCCCAGTGCAACTTCATCCTAAATAGTGGAATTTCCTAGCGTATGACATTCTCTATTTATTTGCTTGCTTTCTCTTTATTTAAAATACCCCTCCTTTGTGTTTTGGGTTTTTTTTTTAAGTGCAAGCCACACCTAGTAATAACATCTCAGTCAGGTATGGGGATTGCTCCTCCTTATCACGACCAGTTTCTTAGAGTTCACGCCAAACCCTCCGTCCCTCTCATCACAATTAGTGACTGAGAAACAATGCAAAGGTCAGGTCAAGCTACTAAGCTATTGCCATCATCTCTTCCCTTCCATATGCTCCCAGTACTGGCAGTCTCTGGGCTGCAGTCCACAGGATATCCACAATTATGGCCCAGATTGAGGGAGGGGTAGAAAAATGATGGTACTCTGCCAAGTATGTCAGAACCTGAACTTGATCCATTTTAAAATTGAAGCTGGGGACTGTGGGACAGCACTGTGTTCTCTATAATCCAGCTAAAGGAAGGAAAATAATTTATCATCTCCAAAAAATAAAAAGTCACAGTTAGTGTAGACCTAACATAAGTAACTATTTTATATTTGCCTCTGAACCTTATCTTTAACTAAAGAAATATGCTGTCTTGACACAGAAGGAAGATTTTTAAAATGCCGTAAGACTGTGAAGTACCTCAAGAAAAAGTGAGACATGGAGAGAGAGTCAGGCTTCATCATATTTATGAGAGCCACAAAACTGCTAGGGAAGTCATTTAATTTTGAAATTACTTAGGAGTCCTTTAGAAAAGCCAGGAACACAGGATGGAAAGAGAAAACTAAAAAAAGTGCAACCAGCATTCCAAAGTAAGTTCCCTGTACAACACCCTTTCCCTGCTATCATCCCCTTGGGCAAATTTACCAGCTCAGCAGTTCCTCACAGTTAACAGAAGATACTCCCCAAATCCTGCTCAGGGTGTGGGTGAGCCACTGGGACCTGCCCACGGTCGGGTCAAAAAGCCCGTGCCAGGGCACAGGCGCTCCACGTCAGCACAGCGCTGGAGCACCAGCTTAACTCCAAGCACTGGCTTGGATATTCTGCTGAGCTAATGCCAGGATGTTTTGCTACAGTTTGTACATTTTTAGGAAAGAAGTTCCCTTCCTTGGATTATTCCATCTAATCACAGCAAAAATTATTAAAGATGCACTGTACTTCGTTTGATCCCCATCTAAGCTATTTTCTGCATTTCATTCCCTGTGGAAAAGGCAGCTCAGTGGCACTATCTGACCTCAGGAATAAGCACTTCAATGCAATGCTACTGGAAAATTTTTTAATCCAAACAAATTCCAAACTTGTATTTTGGTCTGAAATTACAGCAAACTTGTTCCTGCTCTCGTTGCTACTAAAACACCCACTGCTTTTACTAGGAGCAGCAATTACCCTTGTGCTTCTTTAATCCTTCAGAAAAGCGTGTGCAGCCCTGGAAACCCAAGGTAAACGTTTTAATGTTTGTATTCTTTTACTGAAGTCAGTAGGTTGTGTGGATATGAAAAAAGAAAAAAAAAAAAGGCTGCATGAAAAGGTAGCACAAAGATCCATGGGCTTCAAAAGGTTAAACAGCTTCAGTAATACAAACACTGCAGATGGGACAGTCCTGAACACAGCAATGAAAATGGTATGTGCTTTTCCTTCCTAAAACTCCCTTCTTGGGGCCTAGTGTTTTTATTTTACAATAAACTGCGAATTGGTGAGTAAAATTGTATACTAGTTATTATTTGACTCTTTTCAACAGAAGTCTATTTTTAAAAAAGAGAAAGTCAAAGGAAAGAGCCCTACCTCACAGCTAGTGCTTTTTTGCTAACCACAGCTGAATTATAATAAAGCTTCTCCTTTTTCATGTCTATTTTTTATTATTTTTAAAACTGAGAATAAATCACAGTGCACCCAAAATTTTCTGGGAAATAAAGAAAACAAACTATCCCTGATAGATCACCATTTATAGAGGGAAAGAATACAGACACATATTAAATTTACCATAAGCAAGGGGTTTCATGCAATGACAGTAATGTTTAATGTAAATAATTTGTCTTATAAATTATGCCCCTGGGGTATTCAATAAAATTAATTAGGTCAGAGAAAGAAGGAAATCAAAAACTTATCAAAACTCCAGCCAACAATAGGCTTTAAAGATAACACTATGAACAATCTCACTGTAAGAGTCTTCTCTCCTCCTCCCCCTCTATTCTTCTTATCAGGAGACCAAGATCATCAGATTGAGAATCATCTTGGCCCACCAAGATCAAGTAAATCATACAGGTTTGAGTACACAATATCTCTGACTTTGAAAACTTTGCAAGCTGCTCTGTCTTTTCAAACTACAAACTCCCTGGAAGAATTCTGAAATATAATTTAGTAAAGACTTTCATTGTGTCAGTGTGGCTTTTAAGCACAAAGCTACAATTGCAAAATCTGGGCATGATACATTCATCACAAAACACAGAAAAGCAAAGGGGAGGAGGGCAGAAGAAAACAATAGAGTTTTAGATGAATTTTAATACTGGCCAAACTCATGCTCAAATCACAACTCTGAAGCTTTGCCTGTTCATTAGCGCCTCCGGAGTTAAGGCAAAAAGGAATTTGCACATGTACTCTTCCTGTAGCACCCTGCCTTCATTTTGTGCAAGAAACAAGACTTAGCTTTTTTCATTCTTCTCAACACAGCTCACTGAATTGGAAGTGTTGATACACGTACAAAATCCAACACATTTTTCTGATCCCATTCGGAACACAGATGAAATTTTGCTTTTCCTGATGCCTTTGCCACCTTCCCATGTAGACTTGAGAAATAAGGGCAGAATAGGAAGACAACAAAATACAGGGGAGTAACTGAGCTGATGTTTCCTGATCATTAACAACATTAACCGACTGCACCAATAGATAACTCCAGAGTACAAATTTCATCTGAATCATGTGAGGGCAGCAGTTCACACTTCTGCCAGCCCTTATATGTGTTAATGCTAGCGGTGGGGAACAAAAAGTATCAGATAAGGCATGGAGCTTTCTGGTAAAAGTCAACACATCAAAATATGTTATAAAACTGCATCACAAGAATGAATTTATAACGGATCTGTGCTTCACATTTCGAGGTGACAGAGTTCTCGATCTGGTAGAAAGTTCCTAAAGCTCGATTTACTACATTGTCAAAATATAGCCTGAGGGGACAATCTGACTTACAGCATCTTTATGACTGGTGATGAAAGAACCTTGCTTGGCTTTTAGATCCCAAGTTTGGCTCAAGATAGTGCAGTAGAGAACAGAACATCTTTTATTTTATGCTGGGAGTTCACAGTGTTCCTCTTCAGCACAGAATTAGGTTTTACTGTATAGAATTCTCACACCCAAGCTCGCTGATGGGTTAGAATTCACACCTTCAGATTTTGGGGGTATACTTCACACCCTTCATTGTTACTGCTACTAAAGATACAGATTACAGTGTCCTCATGTCATTGTAGCATCTGTAATAGAAATCTTTAGAAAGTTCAGGAAAAAATGGTGTCTTTTACCAGGCCACAGCACACCTTATTCAGCCTTGGAGAGACTTCAGAATGCTGTAACTACATTAATTGGACATTATATGGACAGCCAAGTATAGCTCAATAACTGTGCATCTTTTACTGTTCCTTGTCATGCTGTTTCAAAACACATTTCATGTTTTAACCAGTCATATATACATATGAAAGCATTGCACAACACTGGACAATGCTACAGATCCACAGGAAATAATTGTTTCACAAACATGAAGCAATCTGCACAAATATAAATAGTGTGGGCCAAATCTGTTCTAAATTATCCTTATGCAAATCCATGGAAGTCAAGCAGTACCACTACCAGAACAGATCAGATAAGAAGATGTAAAAATATAAAATAGGGCTCTACTATACAGCTATCCATGGGCCAAAGCTTCCAGCCTGCCATCACATGCATTTCCCAGCACAGCTTTACAGGAAATAAGAAAAATAAGAGTATCTGGCATTTCTAGTTCTGTCATGCACTGGCGGACACACGTCCAAGAATACATGGACTTAAATGTATCAGCATCCTACATCACTCTTATTTCAAGAGTGTTACTAATTTTTGTGGGTGGAGTCCAAGATTTTAATTAGCACACAGTGACTGTTTCTGTAATGCACATGTCACAGGCAGCAAATACGTAGCAGTCCAAGGATAGCATTTTAACTTGACTTCAAGTGATTTTTTGAATTGTAATACTCTCAAAAAAGACAAAGTATTGACGCTACTAGCAGGGTATTTCACAACTTTTTTTCTTTACAGTTTCATCCGTTCACCTCAATTCTGACATCTGGGATATTATTCCATTGCAGATCTGGACTCTCCACACCCAGCTGTTTCAACAAATCTCATTTTGCTCTATAATGCACAGCATGTGGCTTCAGGATTAGTATTTGCAATGCTGAAGTGAGTTACATGAGTTATGCATGCTCCTTCAGGCAAAACACAGGAAAAAAATCAGAAAATTCTTTGCCCTGCTAACTTGATCTGAATTTCCCTCCAAATCTTCTCAAATGAATTCTCTCTTTACCAAACTCACGGGTACAGACAGATACCGTGGGTATCAGCCATGCACCCGCTCCAGCTGGATACAGTGAGAAATGTATTGCCAAGGGCTTTTCGGCTATCAATCAACAGGTGGTTTGGCACCAAGACTTCTACCTGTTTGTGGTTTTTTTCTTTGGTTTCAAGACAAAACATAAGATGATACCTTTCAATGCTGCATCTCAAGCAGGTTGTATGGAGAGCAAGGTTTCATTCCAACCAAATCTCCCTCTATCTTGCAGAGTTGAGGAAAACTGCCAACCTCTGCTGCTCTTGCCATCAACACAGGATGTAGATGTCAGGAAAGGGCAAAGTAAGGGGAGGGGAGACAAAGGAAAAAAAACAAGGTTAGTCTTATATAAACAACAAACTGTATATAATGACTACATTTGAGGACAACAAAAATAAATAGTGCTGGCTTTAGCATAAGGAAACAAATAAACCAAACCTTGGAACAGCTTAATCTAAGAGGCTTTTTAGTTTATTGGATACAGAGAATTTTTGTTTATGTTTAGTTCCAAGAAATACAATACTTTGAAAACATACGATAAACTTAAATGGACAACATTAAAGGAAAAAACCTATCATAGCATCAAAACGAACTACACGTATACTGAGAGAGCAGCCTAAGCCACTTCAACAAACACCCTGCAAAGCAGTACAAGCACTTACAACATATGCTCTTGCCTGCAAATAGCCCAGGGTGCAAGAGATAGGGTTTCGGTTTTGGTTTCTAAAGCCTTCTGCACGGGCCTAACTCTGCCTTTGTTGAAGGTAGTGTTAACACACATTGAATACAGTGGGAACCAAATGTGGATAACTGCATACTTTGAAAAATCACACCCAATATGTTCAACTGATGCCATCATTCTCTGAGGACAAGTGTAGGCTATGGAATACTACAAATAATAGAGAGCAGTAGTCTAAAGTAAGCTTTTCAGAACCAAGGAAGCACATTTCGATACTTTTTCACAGATAATCGGGAATGTGCATCTTCAAAATAGTAGTCAAAATTAGGTAAAGACTGTCTAGAGATCCTTACTGTGATAGAAGTCTTAATGCCTTTTCATAAAATAAGAGTTCTTCAAAGCAAATCTCAGCAACCATTAAGAGAACAGCCAGCAAAACTACACTTTCCGGATTAAAGTAAGGAAATGAAAGTCAGTGCCTCTCACAGACCTAGATGTAATGAGAATGACTTCAATACATCTGCTAGTAATCAAAATGGGTCCACATTCACCAGTCCATAGAAAAGTGGAATCCTAATGATCAGCGAGAAACTTTGTTTTGCCCCAGTAACTATAAAATCATTTCAGGAAGTTGGATGTACTAATTTACCTACAGAATATGCAAATTGCATGATCAGGTTGTATTAAATCATCAATACTAATAAAGACTGAGCTGAAGCAAAATTGGAACTACCTTATCACAGAGATACAATCACTTGGGGGGAAAGAGACCCGAAAATCTTTTAGTCCTGAGTCTCATTTTCCCCATGAGAAGTTGTTCCCACAAAAATTCACCTCTTAAATAACCAAAATGGAAATTTTCCACCAACTGGATAGAAAAAGGAGAAAAACAAACAAACAAAAAAAGAGTAAAGAATCAGAACCAGCAGTTGGAAAATATTTGACTTCTCTCGGGTAAACCTTTTATTTCAAGAAAAAGAGATGCCTCTGAAAAGTCATTCCAATGGAAAATGCCTGGCCATGGCTAAAAAGTGTAGGGCCACCAACCTCAGCCAGGGGAAGAGGGATACCAAGGTCAGTGGACTGGGTCTGCCACAGTCCTCTTGCACAATCACGGGCCAAGTGCTTCCATTCTCTGTGACTCTATTTCTTCTCCAGCCTTTCTCCTTATGCAGGCCACTCACCCTTCAGGGCAGGAACTGTTTCTCACTGCATGTTGTATGCAGCCTACTGTAACACACCTGTTTAACGACTTTCAGCCTTACAGTAACAACAGTGTTTTCCCCTCCTACAGCAACCAGTTCCCAATACCGAGACGAAGAGAAAAACGCAACCTATGGCTGCAACACACTGCTAATCAAACACTATTGTATACCATGGGGATGGGGGGGGGAGATGCCTTTTCATCGTAGAACTAATCAGAGTTTATACATGCAAAATCAGACAACCCTATAGTCCAGTCTTGTGATCTGTGTTCCAAGCTGCCAGAAATAAGGCAGGAAAGAAGGAAGGGGGGGGCATCTCCTGTGTTCATAATGAAAGAAGAGAGATGACTGGACTAAGAGCTGATGAGGTTACAAGGCAACAGCAGTGCCATGAGTTGTTTGGGCTTAAAGCCAGATGTCTTGTATTTCCTTTGATTGTTTCTAAATAATTAATGGTATTAATTTAATCATGTGACCCACTCCCTCCAACCCACCCACCCCCCTTTTTAGTATTTGGCTCTGTGTACTAACACTAAATACGAAGGAGAAAAACGGGACTGTCTATAGCACACTGAATATTGATGCTGTGTGTTTGGACTGCAACAACAGCTGATACTCATAACCATAAGACAATATATCTACAGCACTCACACAGGGTTTGCACGAAGTAGATCAAGTAGTAGCCTTCATACTCCATCTATAAACCAGCTCAACTATGGCATATGGACACTGCACGTTTGAAGTAGTAAAATAGAAGGTACAGCTCTCCCTCCGCCCACACTAAGATGAACCTGCCACTACTATTTCACGTAACATTTTCTGGCAAGCTCCCAGTTTTCAGTCATGCTGGTTTGCTTGAAAGAAACACTCAGAGGAGACTCTGCTTGTCTTGCTGTTCGAACAAACAAAATAATCACGCATCTTGAGCTAATGGTGCAAAGCTTAATGAAGATCATAGAAAAGAGGCTACCCATGATGTGAGCATTCCCTTCGGACTTAGCCACATAAGCCACTGCTGTTGGCAAAAGGAACTGGATTATGAGGATAATAAGTAACCCTGAGCTCTGGTCTAGACAAACCTTTGACTGGTACGGTAGCAGTCAGCGCACAAAGAAAACAGCAACTGCCAGAGGTAACAATTTCACTTCTCTGCAGTCTTCTACACCCGGGCACTGGTGGCAACTCCAGGAAGATCTGTGTTGTTGCACCTCTCTTGCTGGGGTTGCAACTCTCCCGGGCACTATGTAACCTCTTGGGGAATATTCTGAGTACTAGGACTGCTGAAATGTAATAGCAGAAATCCTGAACAAATGAAGACTAACGAAATCAGCTCCCTACTCCCTACATGCACATGTAGTCAGTAGAAATGTTTGCCCATCCTCCTATATAGTAGTGTGCACTTTCAGCTCCCTTAGTCAAGTCTCCAGTCCCACCCATCTTATCCACCCTTTTTTCCTACCACATTTCCACTTCTCTTGAATCTCGTAGCACTTTCTATCAGATAGTATTAAATGAGGTAGCTGTGAGGTAACGGAAGAAAGAAGCTCTAACGGTTGGAGAAGACCTTAATTTTGTCCACTAATGCCCCAGATTTCAGGAGGGCTATGAGGCCTTCTCAGATGTCAGGAGATTTCAAAAAATGCGCACAAAGCTAACCTCATCAAAGAATACCTGTGGGGAGTCAGAGACAGCTTGGTCAAGTCTCTTATCTTACATTTTATCCATGACTCCCTATCTGGTTGAAATTCTGCAGCCAGACTACCCGAAGCTAGACTGGCACTGGTGCTCTCTGCAGCTACTATACTTCAGTCGAGGGAAGTGAACACTGAAGAGTTCTCCACTAGAAAGCCTGGTCCTAATCTTCAGGGACTTAAGAGTCAAGGGACAGCAATCCTACAGCATCATTCTCCAAAACTAACTCACTGAGCCAGCTGGGTTCATAGGCAGAAGTCCTTTTCATTACAGAAAGACCATATAGAACATACACCCAAGCCTTCAACTGGGACTGGGGCAGAGCCAAGGCCAGCACCGGCCCTGCATGCTGCAGAGAGCATCACCTGGAAGGACAGTCCCTGCCAAATCACAGGTTGCAGCACTGCAGAGTGAGTGGCAAAGTGCTCTGGGTATCAGAGCTCAGGCTATGGGGCTCTCCTGTAATAAAGAAGCCAGATGAATAACACACTGACTGTGCTGGGAAGAAAACGTCTCACCCTGTCCTATAAATGTTTCTCTAACAAGGTCATAAGGTTGAATAACGTCATGGGTTTATTTCTCATGGACATACGTAAATGGAGAAAACACTAAATAATATTGGTTACAAGAAGAGGAAGAGTACCATAGACAAACTTAAACTGATGCCTTCAGTTCCTACCAGCTACCTACAAGGAGTAGCAACATCTACACATGCAAGAAGCACATCAGGAATACCTCATGCCAGAGAAAACCCTGTTGGAAGTCATTCACAGAAAATGGGCACTGTGGTTTTGAACTGGAACAAGAGGAAACCGCTTCAAGATAGTAATGATCACATAGCAATGACTAAATTGTTTGTAAAGTAGAAACACTGGAAATAGACAACAATACAGCTGAAGAGTGTTTGAGTCGCAGCACTTAACAAACAGCCCCTGTACTTATCTGCTTGTTTTTCAGGATTTTGGGGGGTGGTGGTAGAGTGAGAGGCCAGCATTTTTCCTGTGCCGACAAGGATCTCTAAAAGTGTCTATGTGTCAGACTTTGCTGAGAACGTCTCTTTTGTTCCTTCTTCTGCTTTATTTCCCGTTAATGATAGCTTTGCAGTGAATCCCATTTGTGAGTTGCTCAAATAAATGCAAATTTTATCTTGTAAGCAATACCCTCCAAAATACTACTATAACTGAAAATAAAAACGTTAAGAGCTAAAAAGCACTGGGTCTTCCCCAGTGCCCTCATCTCCCCAGTGGACTGGACTGCTTGCTATTATTATATATGGAGTGTACCAGGCAGGATACTTGGCATTATAAATATGTACTGTATTGAAATATATAGCCCAAGTCCCTAGGGCCCAACATTCTAATTTGAATTACAGTTGTGCAAATAACTGATTTATTTGGCTAGCTGACTGAACTGAAAAGACAGAAAAAAAAAAAAAAGCAACAACCAAACAAACCCCACCTAGTTATTTATCAAATGGTCTAGTTTTTGGGTTACGTTCGATAAATTTGAATTAAAAATTACTTTGATATTACTTTGATTCAAAAAGAATATTAACCCACCTCAGACACCTTGTTTAGAAATACCAAAGCAAAACCTTTTGGCTTTCCAAAACATCTCTTCTCAATTTTTCTCAGTTTATTATTTTCCCATAGCTTTGGCTAACCTGTATCCCAGGCAAGCAGTCTTCAGCAAATGATACATTTAACAGTTTTACCCAGTTTTAAATCTAAGGGCTGAACTGTGAGATGACCGGCTCCTGACTTAATGAAAGAAGAGCTGGGAGGCAGGGGATCTGCATTCTCTTCTTGGTTCAGCCCCTGTCTTTGTGTCCAAGGTGAGTTATTATTTCATTTCTTTATGGTTGTCTCTCTGTCCACACTTTGTCTCTGCCGTCTCTGAGCTTGTCGGGGTTAGATGCACCTCCTACAGCGTGTCTGTACAGCGCCTAACACAATAGATTGCTCGTCTCAACTGGGGCCTATATGATTTACTATAATATAAATAACTGCTCAACTGCAGTCAAATCTCTTTTTAATGCCAATAGTTTCACTTGCATATATTTAGCAGCCCATCATGGGAACATCAGCTTCTTTTTTAATTAATTACTTATTAATAGAGGTAAAATATGAACGGACGACAAGTCTAGATTTTTCCTGCTTCATCAATTTCAGTGCTCAAAGAAAGCATCTCGTTTACAGCTAAAAGGAACCAACAGGGACACGTACTGAATGAAGCCTGAAACCCAAGATCCCCTCAGCATTCTTCTACCCCCATTGTTTGGGGACAAATCCTCTCATCCCTCCAGAGAAGGAAAGGTAGTCGGATTGAAAGAGCTGGTTAGTGGAAAGCCTCACGGGCAAACCCCAAATTCTCTGTGCAGGGCTTTAGGCACACAATTGTCACTAGTAGGAATGGGAAATGCAAGTTCAACATCTGCACAGAGGTGGAGGGAGCCTGTGAGGCTGAAAGGAAAAGGTCTGCCTGCCTCTGTTTTGAAGGCGCCTGGCATCTTGCAAGGCCAACTTGCTTAATCAAAATACAACTTCAGAGCTCCTTAGAAAATCAACAGCACAGAAATAGAAACTAATGCAACGTTATAAACTTCTCAACTTTGATGTGCAGCAGCCAGGGCTGGGGGTGGGGAGGTTTCTGAGAGCACACATGGCTGTCACTGACAATACAGTCAGTCACGTTTTTAAAACACTGGGGACGGAGTTGCAAATGTGCCCCATTATGTTTTGAGATGTGCTCCCTGGGTACAAAAGGTGCGTGGGTTACGGAAAGCTGGCATGTTACTTGGCTGAGACTGTAGAAGATAGTGCAAAGAACAGACCGAGAAAGAGCAGCTGTAGAGTATATGAGGTAACTATTGGTATTGTATGGGCCTGATCCCGGCTGCTCCAGCTATGCCCAGGTCCCACTGCAGCTTTAACCCCATGCTCCTTTTCTCCATCCTTGGGGCTGCTGCTGCCTAGGCAACACAGCTGCCGTTTCACAGCCCCCATGGCTGCACCTTGCCCCCAGCCTCCTGCAACGGTGCTGCCAGAGGAGGACAGACCACGCCGGGCACTGCCAAGGCCACCACACTCTGGCCTAGGGCAGCACTTGCAATCAGCCATTCCCCTCCACGTATGAGTGCCCCCACTGCAAAAGGAGCAATTATGATTAAAAATAAAGCCTCCTCCCTGTTGATTGTCTGTACTTATTGGCCATTGCTGCCATCTAGCCAGACGCATCTTCAATATTCACAGAAGCCTTGAGCCTGTTTATTTTCCCTTTGCTGCTCGGCCTGAGGCGGGGACAAATGCATCCCTGTTACTCACTGCCTCTGCAGAGACATTTGTAAACTTTCACAGGGTTCTCCCTTTTTATCCAACAGGTGATAAAATACTGTGTAACTGCAGGTGCTCTGGGGACACAAACAGGAAAATGGAGATCAGATGCAGCTGTAGTTGGAGTAAAGGAAAAATCAAGATAAAGGCAGCAGATAAGAGTGCTAAAAAGAGCACTGAAATGATTGAGAAAAGGTAGTTAGCTATTTTTGTTGTGTCTTACTTTTGCAAGGTAGCTCTAGCAGAATAATTTTGTCTCTTTTGTTATCATGCCAAATTTTTGCAGGTGTTACTGAGAGAAGTTTGGAAGTTTATTGAAAAAAAAATGTTACTGGATGTTACTGGAAAAGGATTAAGAAGTTGTTGACTCAAGCTAGCAGTGAAGAATGTGCTGGAGGTCACAGCTGAGGGGCTGCGTTACTGGACTTGTGAAGGGGGAACGATAAGGATGTGGTTTCAAAGTGGTTTCAGAGAGCTTCTGAGTTCACATTTATTCTTCTAAGAATTTATTCCCAAAATTTAGTCAGGAAAATGTGAGGGCTCACTTTATCCATCCCTTCATCCCCTTTTTGTATATATGGCACAAAAATAGGGTAAAAAAAAAAAAGAATATTCTAAGGAAATTTAGAAATGGAAACACGCAGATGCAGTTCCATGGCCCACTTTTTGCCTACAGTTCAGCTCTAAAACGCCAATCTAAACCTCCAGACACTGTGGCCATTCACTTCTCTAGACAACCTGGTTTCAGAGCCACAGATCCAGCAACACAACAAGCAAGGGGTGAAGTAAAACGGCTAAAGAGAAAATAGACACGTGGCATCATAAAAGACACTCATTGCTATCTGGCCATAATGCTTCAACCAAATAGAAAGCAGGGAGGGAGGGGAACGACGACACAACACACGACGCAGCAATAAATGACAGTGAATCCACGTTTCTTTTACTGTACTTCCTATTCCACCAGAGGAGGGAAAGAAAAAAAAAATTTCCTTCCCCGATTTTTTTTTTCTACTGAAAAGGGAGGCTTCATGGGTAATCTAGACTAATATTCAGCTGTGAATCCAATTTATGCAGTGGGATAGGATTAAAAAAAAGGAACAGAAGGTCTGGATTCTGAACCTGCTCTAACAGTTTTGATTTGAATTCAACCCAATTCTTGAAATGGCTTGTTTTCCACTTCTGGTTTGGAGCTGGTTGAAATATTGCCACAGTAGCACTTCCTGTAAAATTTTTGTCCAAGATTCTCATTATTTGGAACTAAACTCTAAAGATTTTGGCACCATGAAATCCAAACAAAACTCTGTTCCTGACTCAACTGGCCCAGGAGTCAACCCGAGCTTAATCTGGTTCTGGGTCCAAATCCAGCTTCACCCCATTTCCATTGTTATATAGATTATGCCATAACACCACCTCTAGCCTCAGGATTTATGATGCCTACTTGCAGGATGCATATTTGTGTGTAAATACATAAATCACATCAGATAAACAAAGAAGACATGCCAGAAAACAGGAGGGGAGGGAAGAGGAGAGATACCTACCAAGCAGTTTGTCTCTAAAGTGTTGCCAGTTGTGAAAGGACTTGACGTGCTAATATCCGCTCATTCAGACTCTTACAGACATGCTAAGAGCGTGACGGCTGGCAGGCAGTGCATTTAAGTGCTGTTACTGAGGGCCCCAAATATTGACAGAGTGCCAGACTCTGAGAAACTATTGATGTATGCAGCCGGCCGCTGCTCCAGACACCTCTCAGACAGAGTCTTTAAATGTCACAGATTAATGAATTTTCATGAAACGGAGAATGAGAGAACGAATTAAAAAAAAAAAATAAAAAAAATAAATCCCACAGCACCAACATGAAAGCATCTTTTATCCCTACACAAAATTCTGCCCTCAAGCTTCAAGATTCCTAATAGATTTTAAGAGATCGTAAGTCGGCAGGAGATATGGTGTGGAGGAGGTTAGACCCTCTAGATCTTGCAGAGCATCCTCAAACAAAGCCAATACATGAGATGTTCATTTTTACAAAAAAGACAATGAGGGTCAAGGGCCACTCAGATCTCGAGTTTCTTTTTAACCAAACCCATGAGCTACAAAGCTTAAGGGGTAGAATTGCTTAAATGGTTTTTATCTGAGGCACAAATGGGGCCAAACTGCAAAGTTCAGCTGTTGACTTTGAACGACCCTAACTTTAGAGCCATCCAGATAGACAGCTGTACTTAGACCCTCTCTTAGTATTTGATGTTGTGCTTGATCTTATCCAAGAAATTGCCAAAGTTATGATATAACATTTTTATGCCATCAGATAAACCAAGTATGCTGATTATTTCTCTTTTTTCATTTATATCAGTGAACTCAAATATGTATGAAAGAACTTCAAATATCATTAAAATGTAATAATGCAAAATGCAGTTGGAGCGTAAATGACAAATCTATGCATAAGACATCACTTAAAGAGGAAGGAAGTGAAGGGATGATGTAGATGATGTATGCAGAGGTAAAAATGGGCCATTTATATCCAACTGTGTTAAAAACACGGCTTCAGCAAGCCTGTCTGCACACAGCTACTCAGAAGCTGGGCTCCACAAGCCATTTGCTCCCTTGTTCCCGAAAGCACAGGCACTGATTCCCACAAGGTTCAACCGCCCTCACCACCCCCGGGCTATCCCGCGGGATTTCTCTTCCATGCAATGACACCGAGCAGGGTGAGCACCAACACGCCCAGCTCCTGGCCAGCTGCCTCCTTCCCCCTCTAAAGCAAAGCCATTGGACAATGCTGACGCAGAAAGGGAAGCTGCCACCACCACAACAGCCAGGCCTGTCTCAGGAAAATCCAGAGAAGCTGAGAGCATTTTGACAAGCAAAGGGAGTGCTCTATGAAAAGGCAAGCAGCAAGACCCTGTCTGTGGCACCATAAGACCTCTGGTTCTCCACTTATGTCCTTGCTGCAGGAAAGTCAATATTCTTCACTAAAAACTTTTCCCCTAAGTTCTCTCTGTCTCTGGCTGCACAAAGCTTTGCTGACCACAGCCGTTATAAAATCTTACTGTAAGAATGGAGACTAGCTTGAGCTTCAAGAGGAGCTTGTTTTCACATCATCTTATCAGGCAGATTATTTCTGACTACCTTTGCTAAAGCAAAAAAAAATATTATTTTTTATTTTTTTTTAAACCAGCTACCTTTTCTGACTGCAAAGCCAATTGGAAACAGTCTGACAGTCACCTCCAGCTCCTGATGCCACAAAAGTCTTTGGATTTCAAAAGTCAACACAGTTCCGTATGTTGGCACATGTGGCAATCAACTGTATCATGGACTACAGCAGTCAGCCGTTTGTGTTATCCACTCTTTTCACCACCCAAATAATGTCTTCCCCACACGTCTCATGACCACCAGAGTTGCAGGCGAGTCTCTAACACCATTATCCATTACCTGTAACTCTACAAATGATCTGGATGAAATAGCAAGTAGCAATCCTCTGCAGACAGACAAAGAGAAGACAAAGCACACGTGTGTGTAAAAGTGACACAAATGACTGATTAAGTACATGAGAAGGCAAAATGTCAAAGCTTCTCTATTCTGAGAACAATCTCTCTACAAACAAAGAAAAAAAATCAATATAGATTTTCACACAGGGAACTATTTTACACATCACTGCAAACCTACATTAGATCACTCAGTACTTTTTCTTTAGGACTTTTAAAAAGCCTGTCTAACATTACTGCCCCTTCTAGCCTGCTAGTTCTCCCCACACACTGCTTTTCCTGTCTCCTTTCCTCCTCTCTCTCTCTTCTGAAAAAACAGTAATGATATATCACAAAGCATGAACTCAGCAATTTGTTTGGTCCAGTAGCACATCTTCAGAAAAGTCCAGCACTGGTTGTAGTGATGGAAGATGTAAAAGCCCTCAGTATTGCCCTTCTACAAAAGCTTTCTCCTGTACGTCTGTGGAGATTGGCTTCAGTCTAAAGACTGAGGTGGAGCACCAGGTGGGATGATCCCTGAAGCGCACAGAGAAACCCCTGTGCCCAAGCCATGATTGTCCTTCACAAAGGCTGATTACCTGGACTTTCTGCAATACTGACATGATCCTTTGGATCGCTTCCTGTCCTGACTACGTGCTAGGGCATGGCAGGATCATCACAGAGCCCACTCAACAAATCTCTCCCCATGAGTGTGGCATGTGCCCCCAGGTAATGCAAACACTGTCTCCTCCAATATTGCCTCACATGGCAGCCAGTAACAAAAAAATTCTTGGGAGATTCATCTCATTCCTGAGGAACAGAAGAAGGAAACTAAAATTCAGCAAAAATCTACGCAAGCGTGTTGGGAAGGGAGGAAGCTGGGCAATTTTCTAACTTGTTGTAAGACTAGGACATTTTTTATTCCAATGAGCCTTTGGCATTTTAACTAAATGAAAAGACTGAGTTAGAAGACACAAGCAAGTCTTATGACTTGTCTGAAGTTACGCAATAGCCTTCTCTCCCTGCCTTCTTTTGCAAATACTAGAATAGCTAAGTCTTGTCCCCATTCTCTTTGTGTGCCAATGTTACAACAGTCATTTCAGCTCCATAAATTCTGCACCACCTCCAAGACTGAGATAACAGAGATGGGCAACAATTTGAAAGAACTGTAAGTATTAATGGTTACACAAAATTTAACATAGAATTGAATAAAGCAGACTAGACTAGACTAGCAATTGCAAGGGAATGAATAGGAACAAAGGTATTACAGAATTAAAATTATTAGGTCTGAAAGGGACCTTGGAAGTTACTGAGCTCAACCTCCTTCACCTGGTTTAGGATAGGATCAAAGGCCATCTCCTTTGTCTCTTCTAGTCTCTTTGGCTGTCACCATACACTTTCCATCAATGAATTAGTTTTTTGCAGTCATTTCTGATTACTCCTGTCTCCCTTCCATCTTTTTCTTTCCTCTCCTCTGCATGCATGTGTGTGCATACATCACAGATCACAACCCGCTTGCACACCCCCCTGCTTGTTAAAAGTCCCACCTCTTCTGCTGACTTACTGCACTCCTAATCAAAAGGGCAGGAGGAAGCTGCCAGGATTCATTCTTCCCCCTCTCTCCTTCTCTCTCCCTCTCTTTTTTCAAATGGCACAAATGTCAAACTTTCTAAAAGGATGTTTGGCATAGCTGAGTTCAGTCATGTATCGTACAAAGTCGGTATGATCAAAAGGTTGCAGGGCTGCCCACTGCTAAAGAAGAGGCGAAAAAAAAAAGGAAACCAGGCTCTCTTCTGAAGTGTGAAAGAATGCGTGAGCCAACTGTTGCCACTGGAAACACCATGTCTATTAGCAGCAGCGGTGGGTCTGAAACAAGAAAACCGAGCTCTGGATTCCAGTTTCTCCGAAATTAAGGGCTGTTCTCATCCCATTTTCCATCCTTGAAGAAACAAGGAGAGACACCCCTATGGAACTGAAGACTCTTATTCTCTGTGCTTTGTATTGTTATATGGAAAATGACTGTATCTACATAGAAGTAATAGCAGTTGTTTTTGTAGTCAAAGTTGCTGAAACTAATCAGACAGAACGCAGATTCACACATCAAAAATGCATGGTTTCTCTGGTGCTTTTATCCGGCTACCTCTCACCATAGCATTTTCATTCTTATTCTACCCACCACTGAAAAAGAGGACAAATTATTCCCCCCTTCTATATAACTTAGATAGTTATGGCTTTGTGTTTCAGATGGTTGGCAATTGTAGGGCACGTCATGATCACAACCTGCTCTCCTGCACGCTCGCCTCTGCATTTCTGATGCAACGCTTCCGGTTTTATTCAGCCGTCCTATGTGGTTGACTCTGCTGAGTCCTTGTGAAAATGTTTGTGTCTTCTTACCCAACATCAACATTAGAGAACACCCCAGCTATGCCACCAGCTCCTGCAAAATGCCAGTTCTCAGAGCAGACTGAAAACTGGAGGTCAGAATATTCAGCCAGAAGAATCTCTCCGTGAGCTGAGACAGAATTTCCCTGCCAGAAGATAGCCCCCAAAATGTAGACGGAAAAGCTCATCATCAATATCCATTTAATAGAAAAATCTTAATTATAGATAGCTTTCAGTCCCAGAACAGTAGATGGGAGCTTGAGATTAATTCCCCCTATGACAAAGTATGTGAACAATAACCAGAATTTGTAATCAATACCCAGAGGAGAGAACATCCAAATTGTACCAGGGATTTGGGATTCATTCCCAGAGGGCGTAATATATGATTTGGAACAGGTAGACTGGGATTAATTTTTGATTATGAAATATTTGAACAGCAATTTTCAACTTATAATGAAGAGAGGATGTGGACACCACAATTAATATAATTTCTAAGTCTCCCCATCATATTTCAAGACACAGATGACAGCTCATAAACAGCTGTTCGGGTCATACACAAGTTAATGTGGGAGTGCCACCTCAAGGAAAGTGCACTAGGATGGGACTCTGGAGAGAGGCAGGCAAAGACCAGAGTTGCACTTTCCCCATTTCTAATAAAACTTGCTTATTACAAATTCTGCATTAGAAGTAATTATTCTGTGTTTGCTGACTTTACATGGGTAATTGTAAGTCAGAAAACACCGGTATGGGAATGTGGCTTTTCTCTTACGCAGGGAAAAAATATAAAGGTGTTCAAAGGAGAAATAATTTTCACTCTGAAGGAAGATTTCAAAACAGGAGTGCGCAAGGCAAAATATACAGAACATCCCCATGTCCTGAGGGGAGAATACAACCCAAGTTTCCAAAGTTCCTTAGAATATAACAAAACAGCTAATTATTTCCCTAGAATAAAGATAAGAAGCAAGCTGTGAATCTCATCCTTTTCTGTTAGTTTCTACAAAATAATTTTATGTTTTCCTCACAGGCCAATGAGTAATTTTAATGATTATGAGCTGCATCTGTAGCCGTGTAAGACAAGGCAAATTTCCTCTATCTGCATATTTTGCCGTTCATGAGCTAATGTAACAAACCGATGTTTCAGGATGCAGGTTGATCATCACAGGGGTCAGAAAAAGTGGCCTCCACGTCCAGCGTTCAGTGGGCAGTACCCAGAAGGAAAATGTCTTGCCCTAAAACAATTGATAGTAGTTGCTTCCAAGGCAGGAATGAAGATGAGATGAACCAAAAGCCTGTTTCAGCTCAACAAATACTTTATTCCTAATTTATCTTTTCCATCTTGTAAAGTATTTTTAAAGATGCTCTGAATTTGTGAAATTGAAGATTTACCTCCCCCATTTTATGTCTGCTGTGTAAAACTTTTGGGTCTTTCTCTGAAAAGAGACAAGCCAGCTGGGGTTCTGGGTGGGGCCACCCCTCTCCCCTTAAGCCCTCAGACCCCACACCTACCCAAGGATCATTTCCTAAGCCTCCAAAATTATATATAAGTATGCTGTCTCTGCCAGACTCTATTAATCATAAACTTCTTCTCGTTTCATTTCAGTATTAAACTCATCTTGTTCAAATCTCTAATTTTCCACACTGACAGAGGAGTTCTCTATACATCATTCAGCTCTATTTCCTAGATACGTTCAGAATTACAAAATTCATTCAAGCCCATCTGATCTCACTAAACCTTCTGCCTTCCACTGACTGACAGAGAAGAATTAGCTTTCCTCCTGTCAAGTGTACATCTTTTCCCCACAAAAGTAAGCGAAAACACATCCAAATACAGCCAATGACTCAGCTTGCCCTTGTACTTGTGTCTTTGCTCTGCAGAGCAGTCAATTTTATGGAGCAGCAAGTCCCATTGATATAATATCAGACAGACTACTAATATTTCTAAAGTAAAAACAGCTGTAGCATTCCCTACACGGCAGGGTACCACATGCCGAAAGCAGCAATATGGATGAAGTGGTACCATCAGCACCCCTCATTCTAGTAGAGGCAGGAAGTCTCACAATGAAGTCATGCTATGGAGCGACACTGCTGAGCCTAATACATCACAGGTCATTTTAAGTCATTAAAAAGTAAAAATTGCCAACCACAATTATCCTCAGTGATCATATCTAATATTAAACCCAGATGCAGATTTCAGGGTTGGGAAGAAAGAGCCCGTCAGATATTCTCTGTTCTTTCCCTGCTGCGGCAATGTCATCCATCTCATTTCTAACCTAGTGCCATAGCTTCTCTCCAGTTTTACAAAGACACTGCAGCCCTATGCCAGCAAAACAAATGATGGTATTGCTCTAACAAACAGGAGAAAGGACCAAAAGAAGCTCTTTTTTTTTTTGGTGAGCCAGGTATTCAGCAGAAACAATGATGCCTCCCCCAGAAGATACATGCCATAAGAATTTTGGTGCTCCACAGCTGTGGAGCAGACCCTTTCAACAATATCTAGGGCCAGGCATCATTGCTCTGAGAGGCTCTGGCTCCCAAGAAGCAAGCTTCACCCCCACAACATGACTTGGGGACCTGCAGAGCCCTCCATTCCCACATTCACATACAGGCTACACCTGAAACACCTGAAACTCTGGCAAGTTAATCAAAGCTATGGCAGGGGACTTGGGAGTCAGACAGACTCCATTAGGGCATGCTGTTAGATTAGTCACCTCACCAATTTCTGCCTCAGTATCCCCAAGTGTGAATTAGTTTTTGGCACCTACAAGTTAAGAGGTCGGTAGCTTTAGAAGCACTGTACATTAGACAGACAGATCAATATTTCATTTTAAAGAAAACTCTCTATTCTACTATACTTTTGCTGATTTGAACAGACTCTGTTTCAGTATTTTTTTTGACTAAAAACCTGTAGAAGAAATTAAGTTACAGTCTTTTACAACCAGAATCTGGAAGGGCCTCCCATTGTAATATTTTCAAAGAGAAGTTGTGCATGCAGTATGTATGTGCATATGGTGTTTATGAATTGTTTTTTAACTTTAGATATTTTATTCATTTTTCCACATGGTACAAGTAGAACACACATCTTTGTTGGACAGACACCAACACAGTAACATAGCTTTAGATTTCAGGCACTCGAGACTCAGTGGGACAAAAGGCTACCCTATCTTGATGCCAGGACATCACGTCCTGAAATTAGGACGCATGCCATCAGGCAGTCAATATCTCACTGAAGATACTCAGCCCTCGATACATTCAGTTATACTAAATGAAGGAAACTGTAACCACTTCCATCTATTCCATACAGAGATAAGGACCATGAGAACTCTCTGTCTTGGCATACAACATCCTATTTTGATTTCACTGTATTGTGGGATCTGCTGTTATCCACAGTTTGTGGACTTCGTTTTTTTTCTCACTTGCAGTATGCACACAGCCAGCATAGTAACTTCAGTCATAACAAGGTTCAGAAGTCCATAAAGCAGAGGGGAAATGGGTAAGGAACAGCACAAAAAGACCTGGGTGGAGGTTTTTAGGACAGAAGCAGAAAGAGCAGAGATGATACTGATACCTGCATAACTATCCCCCAGAGTCAGCAACATGGAGTTCAAAATTCACTTCTCCCATTCACGCTGTGTGCATGGATATAAGCTGCTCTCACAGGTTCATGGAGAATATTGAAGGCATATTCTCCAGGATAACTGCCTATCCAGACTCCTAAGTGCAGTTTATTGCTCAAAGTCAGATGAAATGCAAGCGTGAACAGCTTACCTTTGGACCAGAAAAGTCTGCCCTGCTACTGCAATCTACCATGTCTAATAACTATATAAACCTTGTTTATTTAATTTCAAAGCTGCTGTTTCATTTAAGCTGCACCATGGTCTCAGGAATCACAGGATGGTGGCATTTAAGTAGGAGAGGCAATGATTTAATTGATTTTCCAGGAAAAACCTAGGTCCAAAACCAAAATAAAGTTTCCTTTATAAAGAATGGAAATACTAATAATATAACTGAGTGCTTTTTATAATTTAACATGGTGAAACATCATTCTGTTAAATGCAATGTAAGAAGGGACAAGCTGGTTCAGAGAAAATAAATAAATATTAATTCTGTTTCCACTAGTAATTTAACACCTATCCTGCACCCCAAGGTCTCGGAAACAGTACAAAAAATGCTTTATTCCCCTCTATCTGGGAAAAAAATAAAGATTAAGGGAAACAAAGATTAACATTTATGTGAACTTGAGATGCTTTGGTTTTCAGATAGTCAAATTAAAATGCCTACGCTGGGTATCTTCAGCGCACAAAACTAATGATTCTTGTCCATTGTCCTACTGAAAGTCTCTTCCTACGCCTGGTTTAAATTTGAGGTTTCTTGACAAGCTCTAATGAATGGTTAACCTCGCTTTCCTGATAAAAAGCAAATGCTCTCTGGCTTCACTCTTTTCTTCAAACAAGCCCATATGGATGAAATATACGATCTCCTGTCAGTGCGGCTGCTGCTCTGTGCGTTACTCAAATGTTAAAATTAAAAAGGGGGATTTTTCATTTTTTCATCAAGGTGGGTCCCGCTGCACAAAGTGCAGCTCTGCTCCCCCAGGCACGGACCAGGGGGGCACCGCCGAGCCCTCCTCCCAGCAGCCGGGCAAGTCCTGGGGCTGCGGGGAGCGATTTCAGCCAGGCGCAGTATAAATAGCAGATGTGCTGTAGCCTTGCGGATCGCAGGTGGCACAGTGAATTTATCTTCACAAGCGCCGGGGTGGATATCTACAGCTTACGAGTGGGAAAGGTCAGGCATGTCAGCTATGATGGCAACAAACAGCCTCACTAGCAAGCACAGCCGTATTCACCTTTCGCTGCTCGCAGCCCGGCTGAGGCTTCCCAAGCCGCAGCGGAGGAGCAGCAGCCCCGGAGCACTGGCTATCTCTGGGCACGGTCCCACCTTGGTGGCCTGGGGCTCCCAGTTCCTTCCCCCTGCCTGCTGGGAAGGCGTCACCGACAGCCAGGGTGGCGGTCAACAGCGGTATTTCGGAACTGCTCTCTTCCAAAGCCGCTGAAGAGATTTATTATTTATAGGCAGAGATATGAAAACATGAAGTATGTACGTGGGGGCCCGTGGGGGGAGGGCCGGTTACTGCCAGGCAGTAATTTCAGTCTGAAGTTCCTATGACTTAAATAGCCACTTGAGCTCTGCTCTTGCAGTTTACGATGTCAATAGAACCCCTAAATGAAATTACAGCCTTCTGATACGCAGCGGGGTAGCTTTTCTTCACCGTGTAATATACGCGGCCGGGAAAAATTGCACTATACACGGAGTTTCACTAAAGCAGAGTTTATCATAAGAATGTTCCCGCTAAAATATGATTAGGCTTCTTGTTTGCCGGATAACACATCTAATGAATCAGGGTGTGCCTGATAGCCATGTTTTGTGCACGCAGACATATACCCTGAGGTGAACTGGGCACTCCACTGCCTCAAAGCACCAGCTATTTCATTTCCACCGTAATTTGCACCTGCTTTGTTTTGCCAGCAGCACAGACCCATGCTAGCTCTGGAACTCGCCTCGCTTCCAGGAACTCAAAGCATGCACAGAGGAAAAAAACAAACAAGGCAGCAACGGGAGGACCTACGCGCTGTATTCACAGGCTTTTCTTTTTTTAAGCATGCCTGTGCCTGGCAAACTATGATCAAGTTTTCTTTTCCTGTAGCCCTGTGAAGGCAGGAGAAAATATTTCCATTTTACAGGGGGGTCAGTGAGACACAGATAGAGGTAAAGATCACACAGTGATGGATCTGGGTTACAGATTCAGGTCTCCTAAAGCCTATTCCGTTTCCCTCCATTCTCGTTACGTTACTCATCCATTCCCCTTCCCAGCCCCAGACAAAAAGAAGAACCATTTTACTGTTCATGCATCTTGCTATTTCTTTATCCCTTAGCTGAGGACATGACTTAATTGTCCAAATGTTCCGTGTCACCACACAACCCTGCAGATGATAATTAGCAATCTCTGGCTTAGTGGCTGCTTTACCTCTGTAACTTGCAGATCTGTTTTACTCTCACAACTTTCCTTGCCATGTGACTTAATTCTAAATCAAGTTTCACTTTCTTTTCAGATTTACAGGAAGGGAAACTAATGCGGTTTCAATGTTGTGACCCTGGAAGCCAAGCCGTTGTTCAACTTCTGGAAAAGATAGGCTTAGAATACAAAATAAGAAAAAAATATTAAAATACCTTAAGGTGGGCAATGTGCTCAAAACAAGGCAGCTGCTTTTATGTACTTTTACTGCAAAAAAATTGTTTCTGGACAGCTAAGTTCTTTTTACTTCTGAAGTGTCCCACTACCTATGAGTGTAAAGTACCTTTATCATTACCTCCTTTTCTGTGCTTTGTTCTTGTCTGATGCAGTTAATAGTCATAGAACAACAAGCATATCACAGCAAACAAAATTGTTGTGCAAAAAACAGTGATTTTGATTCAGTTACTTAAATATACACTCTCTTCCCCAAAAGGATAAACTGGTGGTTTGAACATCACCAAGGACTGCCATTTTCTCTTTGCTTGTGTCAGGGAAGAAATGTCACCTTTCCCACTTTATCTGTGGGTAAAAGAGGGAAGTTTAATTCAGCAGTGCATGTAAAGGATTTTGAGATTACCGGTTGGAAGGGATGCTGTAACTAAAATGGCTACTGCTAGAAAAAAAACAGTGCCTCTGTAAACAAATGACTGTATGCAGTCACTTCCATTTTTTAAATCAACTATGGCAAACTATTACACAGTAGACAACGAAGCTACTACTAATGAGAGAATTTATCATCTTACCATCCCAGAGTGTTTAAACGGACAGTGCAAATATGATTTGAACTTGCAGACTTTCACCCTAATGATTTTAGACCATAGACAAACCATTATAACTTTGGACTACAGTCAATAAGCAGCTTATACCGTAATAAGAAAGACTGCCGATTTTCTCCACAATGCTGTACATAAATACCAGCAAAGACAAGTTCCCTTGCTACCAACAGGGACTTGCAGAATAAATACATTAATTTAATAATTTAAACATCGAGAGGTTTAGAGCAACACAGAGCCTCTTAAAAAAGAGATTAAACATTGTTTTGCCTCCTTGGTGAAAGTTGCCAGAGTGACAGTCCTTGACTTCAGTATATCCAGAGACCAAGTGTTATACAGGCAGAAGTCTGAAGTTTCAGACATTTAGCGCTGTGCTTTGAGAACTTTCCATTTCAGAAGTACTTATGTCTTTCAGACTTACACTGCCTGGAGGGAGAAAGTAAATCAGAGATAAGCTTCAAAGATCAGACCCAAAAGTGTGTGTGGGCGTTCAGTATAGCCCATTTAGAGAAAAGAAAAAAATCCATTATGTTTCTATCTGTGATGTGAACTGCCTGAAAGTTTGGGATGTTCTGATCTGCCAGCTGCTTTGAGTACACTGCAGAAAGGTGATGCAACAGCCAAGTCGGGATCTTAACATCAATTTAGTCAAAAGCTGGGACCATTCGGATTGGGGCTTTGATGTACAGAAAGGTTATTTCTATGTGTATGTGAGACTCTTTACTGAGGGGATCAGCCAACTTAATTGCGGGCTTTGTTAAGAGCTGGTGATTTAGTTTAGGTTCAGAGAGAGGTTCCACAGCACCAGGGAAGGGAGGGAAAGAGCTAACCCTCGCTGCCCCGTGCTGAGAAAGGTCTGCAGTCAACTTACGGGTTTGTGTATGAAAAAAAGCGGAGCTCACAGTTCTTTATGGTTCTAACACAAAACCAGATGAAACTCCGAGGTTTCATCTGTCTTCTATCCTCCACTTGAAGTTTGCAGGCTCAGTCAAACTTCAGGCTGAAACTGAAGCAGGGGGAGGGACTGAAAACCCCACATGGATCGCTACCAACAAAAATACTTGCAAAAGATTGCCAAGCAGTATAACCACCAAACCTTGCACGACTTTACTTACTGGTTATAAGAAGTGGCAAGTACTTTAATTCGGGTTGGATGTGATTTGATTCCGAGCTCAGTTCTGAAGTCACTGTCAAAGCCTCCGATAACTCCAGTGACAGACCATTCAGCCCCAGCCTTTACGGACTGCCCTTGTGACTTCTACTGGGCATGAAACCAGGGAAAAGGTGACCCGACCTCTCTGCATGTCACAGGTGACTAGCAGCATTTGGAGAGGGGCTGTCTCCCTGGGGCTAGAGAGACATGCTTGTTGATACACCTGCTGAATGCATCCAATTCAAAAGCAAGACAAGGATGAAAAGAATGCTTCCTAGTTACTATTCCATGTGAGATACATTGGTGCCATTAAACGTCTTGTTCTTGTGCCAGGGACGTGCTTCAGAGAACAGGATAATACCTCAAAATACAAATATTTTGACTGCTACCCTGTGTTCTTATATGCCCACTTTATTAAGAGTAGAAAATGTTAGTCAAGAAATGATTCATTTCTTCAAGTGAGACGACACGGGAGATGATGAAGGATGAATGGAACAGCCCACACACTGCCCTGGCCTTCTTTAGCACTACAGCAGTAAAAGATTAACAGAAGTGATACAATCAGCAAGGCAGGAGAGGACAAAAGGAGACCTTCAGCAATCTGGGCCTGGAACTAGAGAAGTATATTCTTCTTCTTTTTCTTTCACTGGCTTCCCTATGCATCCGTGAGCAAATCACTGCAGCCCTGGCTTCCCTATCCAGCAGCTGGAAATAACTGCAAAAGTACCTTGATGTTGGCTGGGATGCCCAATTCTCTAGCATCCAAGATTCTGTATATGAAGTTCTCCAACGTACTTTTTCCCCCCGATTGTCAGTTCCCCCATTCCGAGAGAAANCGCGTCCCTCGCCGGCCGCAGCTGCCCAGCCTGACCCCCGCTGGTGGCGGAGGGGACGGGCACAGGCAGCCCCCCTGCCCTCAGCTCGGCAGCCTCAGCTTCCAAGCTCCATATTCCTCTGTGCTTCTTGCTGATTTTGTTTTCATATTTAGGAANGTAGAAAATGTTAGTCAAGAAATGATTCATTTCTTCAAGTGAGACGACACGGGAGATGATGAAGGATGAATGGAACAGCCCACACACTGCCCTGGCCTTCTTTAGCACTACAGCAGTAAAAGATTAACAGAAGTGATACAATCAGCAAGGCAGGAGAGGACAAAAGGAGACCTTCAGCAATCTGGGCCTGGAACTAGAGAAGTATATTCTTCTTCTTTTTCTTTCACTGGCTTCCCTATGCATCCGTGAGCAAATCACTGCAGCCCTGGCTTCCCTATCCAGCAGCTGGAAATAACTGCAAAAGTACCTTGATGTTGGCTGGGATGCCCAATTCTCTAGCATCCAAGATTCTGTATATGAAGTTCTCCAACGTACTTTTTCCCCCCGATTGTCAGTTCCCCCATTCCGAGAGAAACAGAGCAGAAGGGGAGCAAGAGAGTTAAAAAAATTAAAAAAAAAAATAAAAATCCAACCCTTCCCTCCCCCTCAAATGGACCAGCAGCCTATAAACCAACTAGTTCTTCCTATTCCCAGAGGTGGCTTCCACAGAAGCATTTTCTTTTACTATGCATCCACTGTAGAGTTTCTTTTCTGCTTGGCTGGGCAATCAGGTATTCAGAGCATAATGTAAATGCTCAGAACACAGAGGCATGAAAACTTGCCAGACAGAAACTCCGAGCGAAGGATTAACATTTCTCCCCCCCCNACACAACAAAAAAACCTTTATTTCCTGCTTCGCGGCGGCGGCCCCGAGAATAGAAGCCTTGACACATCAAATTCTGGGAGCTCACCACTCACCAGGGCTGTGGTTCCTGGTCCAAGCGGTGACGAAGGAGAATCACCTCACAGTCTCTGGAGAGTGGCAGGGCTTGGCTGCGAAGCGCGCCCTGCGCCGATGGGCTTTTTGAGTTCGCTCTGTTCCAGAGCGAGTGCCGAGGCAGAGAAATTAGGGAGGGGAGAGGTGGGAAGGAAAATCACTGGAGCCTCTTACGATCAAACTTCCACTAAGCAAGAGGAAATGTCTTATAAATAAACAACAGCAAGAGAAACAAAAAAATCCATCCCGTCCTGCCAGAGGAATGTACATTATTGTCTCTCGACGGAAAACTTTACACCACACCAGAAAGCAAGAAAGCAGCCATGTCTCCTGAAGCTACCCTCCCTTATGCAGGGGGGAGGAACCGGGGGGAGAGGAGGAGGAGGAGGTGGAGGAGGAGGAGGGCAACGCGAACTTTAAAAAAAAAAACATATTGGGAAGTTAGTGCGATTTCCCAGTAGACAAACAAAACTGTCCAAATTCAACAGATGTCACTATTCCAAGGTTTCACGCAGTGCTAAGCTTCTTTAGATCTGATCATCGCTCTGCCAATAGAGCACATTCAGGGAGGAAGTTCAAGGCAAGGGGAAGGAGGAGAAGGTCACAGCGTATATGTGTGTGTAGAACTGAATGTATATATGTATATATTTATTTATGCACATTGTGAAAATATAATGCATTTTATGATGCATTTTTATGATTTTTTTTTTAATATATGTATTAGAAAACCCAAGGTACATTAAATTCTCTTCTCTTATCCCTCCTGGTAACTTTTGAGATTCATGGGCCTGAGTTCCAATGCCTTTGTTCTCATCTCACAAGACTACAACTGTAGTCTACTTAAAGCCAACACGTTATGGTACTGCAGCTCACAAGTGACATGAGTTTGGTGATTTCAGTACAGTTTCTAGCTTTGCAAAAAAACTATTGCGTGATTTGGCACAATGCACGGCAAATAGCAGTCTCTTTATGAGGAACTACAGATGGCGATTGAAAGAGTAATTCAAATAATTTATCAAGCACATTTGGAGACCTAGAATGGGGGATGGCCCGACTCTATGAGAAGCCAGTATGCTACAAGTCATTATTAGGGAGCTTATTAAACCTGCTTCACTTGTCCAGCATTAGAAGATCACAGATTGCTGATGAGAAACGAGGTGCTTGGCAATGCTGCAGTTTGGGTCATGACTAGAAAAGCGGAGTGCAGCAGGTGAGGACTTACTTCAGAGGAGAAGTGGGGCAAAAGACTAAGATCGGAGATGTCAGTTATCAGACATAACTGAAAATGTCCTGGCAGTCTCAATCTGCAGTTCGTTTCTAGGGGACTTCCATTTGAGGCAAGAGCTGCAATGCTGAATGTGTATAGTGTGGGGGGCCCCCTCAGCTTCCCCAATCTCAAAAATATTGCCTAATCTGCCGAATTCCTGAGGACTACCGTATTCACAAGACACAAATGAAAACATGTTTTTTAAACTAATTAGTTTTACATCTGTGTGTTCTCACTGGCAGAGCAATCCTGTCACAGGCTCTTGTTAGCAACCATCAGTCTATAACGCAGGTGGATAAGGCAGAGACAAGTTGAAGATTCAAGTTTGGTCGAAAATAAAAGCCAAGAGGCCTTAATGTAAAATTTATGGTAAATCACAGCTCCTTCAGGCACAGATCTTTTGGGGAAGCTATTAAAGCATTTCTAGATCTACAATACCAAGTCATCTTAGTAAAATAAAGGAATTAAGCATTTTCAAGAGAATTCTCAAGACAGAGCAGTAGAAGTGACATCACTGATGCAGCATCGGGGGAGCTGTGGGAAGAAGGGGAGTCTAATTGATTTCACCTCACTGACTGGCAAATTTTAAATCTGACCATCTAGCTCATACATGCTGATACCAAAGAGGTCCCTGAGCCTGAAAGAACTTTGGCGAACAGAGAGAAGGTGTTGGCTGATTGGATCTCAAAGAACTACTTTTCTCATTTACGGACTGGCTCACCATTCACCTCTCACTACCTGTATGTTTATTAGCATTGCCAGAAATGTTTAAGAAAATTGAGACAAATTTGAGCTCTTTCCAGTGAAACCTTACTACTGAGAGGTGCCCAGAGAGCAGAGCGGCACGCATAGAACGACATAATGGAATTGGAAAAAATAATTCCTGTCCATGGCTGAGGAAAAGCTTCAACATTTCTAAGCAGGCAACCGGATGGGCAGGCTGATCAACTGGGCTCAGGTTCCCATTACCTTTGCTGCCTTTAGGGGATTTACACGGCTAGAGGTAAGAGCAGCATACGACCCTCTGTGTTTAAGAAGTCATTTGCTCAACAGTCTGGAGATCAATAGCAGACATTAAATTAGGCATTCTGACATTCTTATTATTTAGTATCATTAGGCATTAAGGATGGCTGTACTATAAAACCAGGGAGCAGAGAATCAAATGAAATCTTCTCTATATAAAAAAAAAACCAACCAAACCGACAAAGTTTCTGAAAATTAGCCTAAACAAAAACAACAACAAAAAAACCTACAAACCCAAACCCAACCAACCAAACAACAAGAAAACCCCATACGCAGCAAACAGATCATGCAAATGTGAGCAACATCACAGCAAATTCCAACTGCCTGCCTGTCAGTGTAGACTATTTCCATTACAGATTTCAGGAGACTGAATTGTGCCATTCTTTTCCACTACCGTTAGCGGTGGCCACAGCCTCAGAACTGCAAAATAATAAGAGCCAAGAGGGCAATCATTTTCCTCCGATTTTTTATTTTGACATTTCCCATTTGTGCCCTTTTTCAAAGTTTTAATTTGGTAAAGGCACTTTTCAGCCTGTCTTTTAACAGGTCACTAATAACTTGGGATGCAAGATCTCATATTTCATTTTTTGCTGCTGCCACCACTAAATATTTCATTTACCTTGAGTACAGCAGACCACTCTGGAAGGTTGGGGTTTTTTTTGTTCCTTTCCACAATACTGTTTATAGACTAATTTTGGTGATTCATTATTTGCATTAAGCTAGTTTGATCCTATCTGTAAAGTAAAAGCAATACACCGCCTACAGAAATATTTTCATTGTTTACATAGCTTGGTGAGGCAACATTACTGATGTTTCTTCTTCTGGGGACCTATATTCAAATAAGTGGGCGTCTCAGAGGTGGTACCAAATTAAAACACTTGCTTTCTCTATATAATATTTTGTAGTAACAGTCATAACAGTGTTACACACACAAATATAAATGTATACAAGCACATGCATATAGGAATAAAATCATCAGAGTTTTATTTCTACCTCCTGACTTGGCTGGTAGCCCTTGAACTAGAAGACTAAATGCATTTGGCTGCAATTCTACATATGCACAGACTCAAAATACAGAGCTAAACAGAATCCTTTTAAAACCAACAGTACGACCTAAGGCTTTCTTCACCTGCCTGTCTAGAGAGGACAAGCCTTCAAAAAGACTGATGCTCCCCTCCATCTCAGCAAAGAAAGGGGGAAGAGACAAAGCAGAGGCAGAAGAACACCTGGAGACCTTGACTATTCCCTCCTCCTCCCCATGCATTCCTCCATGCTGCTAAACTTCTGCACTTAGAGAAAGGCCACACTGTGACCAGAACTCGGGAGCAGCTGCAGAGAAGCACATGGAGGTTAATTCTGATTTTTGCTCCATTAACCTCTGCTCCATCTTTGTGACACCCTTGAGGAGGAAAGATAGCAAGATGGTACAGGCAGGAAAGCCAGGCAAGTGCAGCAGGTCAAGGCAGCCCTACTGTGACAGGGCTGCCTCTGGATGCTGGGCTTCACAGGATTTGGAGACTAGTTTCCTTCACTCCTGCCAGTCCTACCCTCAGCACTTGAATGCTTGCAGGATCTCTTCAAGGGAAGCTTCATGGCAGTTCTCTGCAGCTTTCCCCTCTGCTGTACCTTCCTCTGTATAGGAGGAGATACACAGTCTTTGGCAGTGGGAGCAAACAGATGAGATAAGCAGAGAGAGATGAGATAAACCTTGCAGAAAAATCTTCTCCAGAAGTAGCATTTCTATCTGTAAATAGAGATTCTCCTAGTGTCCTCCAGATGCAAACAAGAGTTGAGATTTTTGTTGTTTTCTTGTTTAGTTCAAAGCAATTAAAATGTAACAACCTCTCAAAATCTTCCTTTATTAAAAAAAATAGGTCACGGACACAGAAGCAGTCAGTCATGGTTTGGAGTGGGCAAGCAAACAATTTTCATTTGATTGTGCCCTTGTTTTTGTAACTAGCTTTTCTGCTGTGACCCACTATACTTACCCTGTCTGCTGCGCTAACCAGCAACATGCCTTTTTAATCTGCCTTCCTGGGGTCTGCATTTGATTACAGCATTCATGTTCTATTTAGATTCTTTTGAATCATGCCCTGTGGTGCTAGCACGAAAGGTGTTATTTATAAAATGAAATTCTGTTGTATTGCAACTTGGATTGAAAGAGGACAAGTAATATTAAATACTTACTTTATTTAATAATATCTTGGATTTATTAACTCAATTTCATTACAAGATTAGAGACGGTAAACTGGAGGGGGTTATTAACTAATAAACGGGCTTCAGGCAACCTCGCCCTATATAAAATAAAATAAATAAAAATACATATATAGAGATTTAAATTACTTCTATTTTGAGAGCCCAGATGCACACCTCTAGCTCGAAAGAATGGCTTTCTTGATAAATAGCACTGTAGAGAGCTGTTGGCTGGAAGTTGTTAAGCTTGGGGTGCCTTTAGGACAACGGGCACCCATACACAACAGTTATCTCAAGTGACCAACCCTGTTTACTTAGTTGCATCCCACGTGGGATGAAGTCTACCACTTACCGCTCAGGTTTGACAGAACCGATGCAGGCTGCAGTTACTTTAAACCAGTGTGGGCAGCACACCAGGAACCACGAAATTCTGCCAACCCATCTGACCCTCCTTGACCTACCCAGCACCGCAGGGCTCGCATTTGCAAGATATGCCAAGAAGATGGACCTCAAGCACTTGGGGAAAACTGCAAGCAACATGCTATTTCTCCCCAAAACAAGCTCCTAAGCTATCAAAGAGCTTCTCTTTTCAGAAGGAGGGGGCACAGAAAGCTCCTGATTTTGTACATAGTATGATAGCACTCTGTGTTGTGATACATCACACTTCAAGGTAACTTAAGAGTACCTTTTAGAACCAGTGCATGTGTGATTCTGTCGGACGCTGCACAACTAGTGGTTGTATTTAACTCCAATCTCTTCACCTAGCAAGCATGTTTGCTAGCACCCTAGCCTAGGGATTAGGTCCAAGTTAGAAAATTCACGGAAGGTGCGAAGGTCCCTAAGAGTACAAGGCTATCAAGATGCAATTTTCTGCCCATTTCCTAAAGAAAATTAGTAAATGCTAATACACTTAAATCCCTCTTCTCTGAGGCACTCTGTGAGACGGCGTAGCTTATATGACTTTGAACCTGTCAGGTCCACAATAAAACCTGAGCCTGACATGGGAAAATAGCGCGGTATCTGTGTCACAGATCATACAGGCTGGGAATTCCCACTTGGAGGTGCATAGCTGCTAAAAGCTTTCACCCCACATCTGTTGCACAGTTAGCTGTGAGTCACCTGCAGTCAGCTTCATTAGACCCGAGGTGTCACTCAAATAAGACAAGCTATTGCTAGAACAAGAGAAATCAGATTTTAAGCGTTTGATAGATTAAAAGGAAAGTGTCACGATATGTTAAATGGATATTCAAATACTTTAGGTCTCAGTTTTCAGCTACTTACAGATCGTATGCCTTTGCTTAAAGCTGGATGGTAGGCAGAGACCAAAAATAAAGGGTGGATTATTTTTTTCACCCATGTGGTGTTGTTCATTGCAATGACTCAGTGAAATATAAAATCCAGTACATGAGGATCATGAAAAGGCAGAAATACTTAATGAATTAAATCTGTCCTGAAACAGACTTGAATTCGCAGCGATCTCTAAAATTCGGGACAGAATACCTACACCGTGGTGGTGCATAGATAATCCCAAGAGAAACTGAGGTTAAGTAACATAACTGTGCGGACACAAGGTTAATTTGGGTCAAAAATGAAGGGAGATTGAGAAACAGATTTATGGTGAAACTTTCAAAGGCAGAAGCAGTAATTGCACCCGCAAAAGGCATGTGCATCATTGCTACAAACAAAAACACATGCTTGGACTCTCTACAGGCAATCTGGCATGTGTCTCCCATTCCCTCCCTCCTCCTGACCCTGAGACCTCTCTCTCTGGAATTCTGTTCCATGAATATTCCATAATACTCTGCTCAGCTCCTATTTTCATGAAAAGTCAGTGAAAACGCATTAGCTAAAAAGTGGAAGTTCATAGCATTACTGTCAATCAGTGGTTGGTTTCCATGAGAATGGAGACAGATCTCAACAGAGAAAAACAGTGAGGTTCAGGCACAAGTGATATTCAGTCTACGTATGTTATGTATACACACCACTCTGAAACTACCACACCGACTCATATGGCATTTGATTTATTACCAGACTCTCAAGGGTAGCTACAAAATAAGCCAAGTTTAAACAACATTCATTTGAGTCATTTTGTAGTGAGGCAGAAACAAAACATATTATTGGGTATGTTAGGAATACTGCAATTTATTCTTATTCTCTCTTTCATCACTTCTTTCTATATGCTTAAAACCACTATGAAAAAAATAAAAAAAGTCTGGAGTAGAGTTTTACATAGGGACGTTTACTTTCTACTGGTTTTAGCCACTCATCAAATTAGCTTGCATATTCTCCTCTAGAACTAAACAAAGTAAACAATGCAAGAAAATAAAAAAAAAACAATTATACCCTTTTTTTTTTTTTTAGGGGATATGAAAACTAGAAATGCTGTTAAATGTAGATCTATTTCTAAATTTCAAGTATCTTTGAAATTTAATACAATTGGGTCGGTAGCTTTATATGGAAGTGTTATGAATAGTTTGGAAACTTTAATAGAGAAGTATTCTGTTTTAAAATAATCCAAAATTTAAGACTATTCAAGTAAAAGCTCTTGGTCTTATTTGTGATCAAATTAATGGAGAATGAGTTCACAGGTGGTGGCAGAGAAGCGCCAGCAAACCCAAAACTAGTTGACAGTTAAAAAGCCTAATTCTATACAATTGCTTTAGTGCGACTCATCTCAAGAACAAACTAGTTTTGCAGGGACAGATGGTCTGAACAAGGGATGGGAAAAATGGAAGAGACCTCAGGGAGAAAACATCACTGGATGAAGCCTGCATGAGCTAGAAATCACTTGGCCTCTCAAAGACCCACCAAGACCTAGGAAGGATAAATTAAATGCTATTTCTATGCATTCTTTCCACTCTCCTCAACCAAGAATCTCTCTGAATGCATCTAATGATGAATTTATTTACTTTTCCTCAATGAAAGTTTAAAAAGTTTCTGGGACAGACCTGTTTCTTAGGCAAACAAGCATCACACTGCAGCCACACAGCGGGAGAATTTTCTTCCTCTTGGGATGCTCTGCTTTTGTCCATGTGAGGTCAGCCTTTGAAGCCCACTCACACAGCTCCATCATATATTCTAAGAGCTCTTTAATTAACCAATCACTAATACAAAATTGATACCTCTGGTTTCCATACTGGATTCAGGTACACACTGT
>VZTM01022857.1:0-33974 GCA_013400555.1 Jacana jacana
ATGTAACTGGGCGAGGTCAGGGTTTGGGACTGGAATTCTTTGAATGGGATTCTCCTGATGATAGACACTTCTGCAATGTCTGAATAAAGAGGAATCCTTATAAAAAAATTTTGCACAAGTGAAAAAATGGTAAAAAAATCTAGGCAGCTAGCAGTAACATGGCTGTGATGAGTAGCTGTTATTTTTAGCAGAAGTGAAAAGAAGTTTTTTAGTAGATCCTCCCTGTTGCAGACCTACTTTGTTAATTGTGCTCAATGTACTAATGGTAGGTATCTTGCCCTTTTTCAAGATTTGGAATGCTTCGATCTCCCACTAATCTTGGTTTGAGGTTTTGGAATCTTTGTGTGTTCCAGAGTTATTTGTAGAAGGTCTTGACAATTGGAGGTAAGTGTTTTCTCAGCTTTTTATTCTTCAATTTTATGTCTCTTTCAATTTTTAGATGAATTCCTTATGTTTTTTACTATCTCCAAAATATCTTCAAGCTCTTTGGATAAAGTTTCTTGCCTCAATTTAACTTGGTTAAATTTAACTTAATTTCCTAGTAGTCACAGAAGTCGCTGGTTTACCCATCCCCCTCAAATACAAAGCTGGGAGTGAAAACCTCCGAGATTGGCTTTGCTCTGCAGGAATATTTGTGTGCAACAACCAGCGTGACAGAGTAGCTCACTGTCAAACTAGGCTGAAGAATTTTGGACATCTCAACACTTTCTATAGTACAACTGCTCTTCCCCTCTCTTTGCCTTTGTACACTTGTCAGTGTTCTTTTGATACCTTGTCTCAGGCCTTTTTGTTCTTGCATTGTCTCAAGAATTCTTGTCAAGTGCCAGCTTATCTTCAGCTCTTCTCTATTTTGTTGGTATTTTATTCTCAACAGCCTGCAATTAAACTAACCCTGGAGAGTAGTCAAACAGCTACTAATTCTGAAGGGTGTGGTAGTAATATTCACAAATTATGACAAAACTCTTGAAAAGGGAGAAGACGAATCACAAAAATAGGATAGAAAAATCGGATATGGTGCTAACATCCTGGATATCTGCTTTGGAACAGCAGGTCAGAGACGCATTCTGGATGGCACTCTACACTGGTGCAGAGGAGGAAGACCAAGATGGGAAATGATAAAACAAGGAAATGGGCATAGAAAGCTTAATATTCACATTTCTTTCTAACTTAATATTGTTCAATACTAACAAAATAGTTACAAGAGTAAATTTTCAGAGCCTGGCAAATAGATGCCTGTGCAGCTTCATGAAGCTTCCAACTTTCATAGGGTACAGTCACAGGCAAACCCCATGCTGTTCTAAAGGAATAACACCCTTAAGTACTCCTTTTTGACTGTGCATTTAAATTGCAGCTGGCAATGATTTTGAAAGCTTACTGTTGTTGCCTCCAGCTTTCCCTTTATATGCTTGACTCTTCCTAATGTTAATCGTACTCTCCATCTTAAATTCTGGTTTGTCAAAGGGATCTTCTCTGTTGTGTCTTCATATTAATCGTGACTGTAGTTTTATACGTTAATAGGCATATGTGACCATGCACTGCTTTAGTGCAAAACTTGCCATCCACAAAAATAATTTTTCTGTGCCAGGAAGAACTGTTGCTCCTAAAAATATCTCTTGGCCTTAGACATAAATTTCTTTAATTAAGAAATAGCAGGTTTTATTTTTTCAATATTAAGACAGGTTTTTATCACAATAATGTAGCATTGCAAGGGTGATTGTAATCGTAATTCCCTTCCATAAGTTACAGTTAGATCTCTTGCGATTGCTCTTTCTTTATAGATATGAATTATCTACCATTCTGTTGGTCTAGCAATTTCCACGTGAATATCTAAACTCATTAGAATAATCTCCAAAGCATATTATGCTGCATTATTGTGCTGTTTAACAAGGGTCTCGGCTGCTTCTCCCAGCAATGCTATAGGGTGGTTTTCTATTTCTTGCAGATCGCTGCCATTGTTTGCTGAGTGCCCATGTGGGAGCACTTTTTGTGATCTAGTGCTTTTGCTTGTATAATACCGATTCAGAAAAACAGCCCGCTAAGAGGGAAGCATTAATTAGGTGTAAAGAAGGCGTTATTCCATGCTTGGGAGCTGGAGGAAGTACAGCAAATAAATTATCTCCCATTTGTGCGATGTTTTATGGTTGTCAGCTGTCTGTTGCCGAAGAACCCCAGTGGAGTTAAATGCTTGTGACACCTTGCCCAGTTAAGGTATAGGAGAAGCCTGTTATGGAACTTGCTTTGTGACAACCTGTGCTAGTTTATATTAGCTTAACCAATCACTTTTTTCTGTGCTTGGCAAAATTTGTTAAATTAATTCAGTTGCAATTAGCAGATTTATGGGAAAGTACCCTGTTATCCTTTAATTGGAGAGCATAAAACTACAAACTGAATCTGCTGGTTCTATTTGTGTAATAGGCAATCTATCTACGACAAGGTTTGATCGATGGAGTCGTATGATGCCCTTGCCTTGTTTTATATTGGCTGTCAGCTCTTAACTGGGACTGAAGTATCTGGGTAACAAAAATTGATATAATGACTTAATGCGCCTTATTCTCTTTGAGCTACATCAGTTTAGAGCACTTCTGAGAGAAAAATGTCTGGAAAATATCAGGGAGTCATTTATCAACCTGTTTTCATTAGCATACTCCCTAGCACTGGCAAGGATTTGAATAAAAAAAAAAAAGCAGGATGGTACAATTTATTTCAGGTCTCATATTTCTTGGATGAAAGGAGACTTCTAATAAATGGAAAATATAGAAAGATGCATTTCTTGCTGATTTCTCCTAAATAAAAGCAATGTAAAAACATATCTTCAGTTTGATTGATAATAATACAAGGAGCATACATGCATGGAGATAATCAGAAAATTAGCAACAGTATTCTCCTGTGCTACACTTTGTTATTTTGAGGTATTCCGTAGCATTATACCCCATGTCTTTTAAGCGTACATATGAAAATTTGTGTGGGAGTAGTAGGGGGTTGTCACCATAGAGGGTTTCACAAAAAAAAGTGAGATCTGATCTCTTTAAAGATAAAGCTGTTAAGCTATTCAAGAGTCTGCTGAAAGCCAAGTGAAATAGGTACCGATCAAAATGTTTGTGTAGTGGGCAAAATGTGTGCACTGTATCAAGTCATTTGTCCTACCTACTCTATGATGCTAACCAGAAGAGGTAATAATAACTGAAAAGCAGTTGTGTGCGAGTAAGTCCTTTTTTACATGAAATTTTTATGCATCAGTCAGACTGCATACAGTGTGCCTAATGTATAAAATAAATTGGTGCATAAATCAGATTATAAGCAGCATGTAGGCAAGTATGCATTTGCACACAGGAATCAAATCCAGGCATGGGAAATTCCCATTTTAACCTCTAGCATGAGGATTTATCAGGTGGCAGTCGCATGCTTAATTTTCTAATAATATGAAATGAAATAAAATAGAATTAAATGCATCTCCCCTCCTTGACAAAGCCCGAATGCAGCAGAATACAAAAAGGCCCTGAAAAGAAAGGACTTGTGGACACGCGCAGTATTATCCTGTGCCCCTTTCTATAGCTTCTAATTATGTCAAGGATTTGGGATGCCAATCAATAGAAAGTGATTTATGATTGGTATAAGCAATTGCACATGGCTTCACATTGATCAGTATGTAGATTCCCTGACATAAGAAGTTATTATATATGACAGATACTCGTCTAACTGCTAATTGAATTGCACATTTTTCCATCAGTGTTATCAAACTACCACCAAATATAGACCATAACTTTGTTGCTCTTTGCATGTGAAAATAAAACTATGATGAACAGCAAGTGTCAGCGTATAGGTTGTCTGACAGTAACCACTATTTATTGATGCAACTTGTGCTTGCTATAAGATGACAATATCACCCAGTGTTGCCATGACAATCAAAATGAGTGTTGGGTCCATGATATTTTCTACAACTCAGTAGAAAATCTATTAAATCTAAGTTATCTATTGCTTGTTGCCCTGTAAACCGTCTTCAGGAGCGCAATACTGGTGCTCTAGTAAGAGAGGCTTGGTGGTATACAGATGCTTCCCCTTCCCCTTTTACCCCCAATTTACTTTTTTTTTTTCCATAATTCTGATTAGATGGTCTAAAAGCAATGGTATTTTTATGCAATGGGCTTTTATATTTCCAAGAGCTTTTTGATAAGATTTGTTTAGTGTCCGCTTGTTCAAATACTCACTGGAGTTGCCGTTTGTTTCAGTGTGAATGGATGTTAACCAAAATGTTAAAACCTATCTTTTTGCACACTGCCTAATTTGTGCTCATCCTTTGACTTACCTACCTGTTGAAGTTTTCCTTAATGAGATCTTTGAATAGGAGATACGAGTGAGGCTTTGTTGTATTCAATACTGTATATTTGATTGGTATTGGTAGGAGCATGTACTTCCCACTTGCTTTCTGTACTTTAACTGTCATCTTTGATCTATAATAACTCCCGAAAAGGACTATTTTGATCTTGATCTGCATCAGGCTATGGTGTTTGTGATCAGCAGGCTCCATTCTGCAGTATGGCTGAACTTGGTCAGTAATTCCATTTTCTTGTAAAGCTGCATAAAATCTTTAACAAGGCACAAGAGTACTGTGCATCCCTCCCAGGCTATGGCTGCCTGACACCCATGTGTGTTGGTGGGGGAATGATGCAGACCCTGGCACAGCAATGCAGCAGAGCAAATATATAGCACAGAAGATGACCCCTAAGAAACAGTAGGTCCGCCCTGCCCTGCGATCTAGGGATCCTAGTCTTTGCTGCCTCCTTCCTGTGCCTGGATTAACACAGGGAAACCCCCGAGAAATAAAAATGTGGGAAAAATCTAGCATTTTCTACACAATGTTTTCAAATGCACATAATGTTTTCTCAGTCTAAACTTTAGGATTCCTCAAATTTAGTTTAGTACAGACTTTCAGATATTTTCACTGTTGAATAGTGCCTTATGTTAGGTAATTATTTTCTTTCATTTCTCAAGGGCTGCTAAAGCCTTCAAGAAATTTTACGGAGTTGTGAAACCTCCCCACTGTGTTTTACCCAAGTTCGTAGTCACTTGCAGGATGAAGTAGCAAATTTAATATAGCACTGAATGTAAAATTTCAGTCATTTTCTATTCAGTTGCACTACTGTACATACAGTAGTATATTTTTTATCTCCAAATATCATTTTGGTAAAATAAGCAGAAGCTACACCTATTATATCACATTCAAATTTTTTTTGTTGTTGTTTTTAATTAAAAACTTACGACAAGTTTCTAGAGAACATGACAGCAAATACAAGAGACAAAGACTTTTTGGACATCTCAGAATAACAGCAATTAGAATCCCAGTTTTTGTGTACTCGGTATTTTCACACATGTACAGCTAATTAAACAAGGGAGATGAGTCTTGACCTCTAATTTACAACAAAAGATATCTCTATGAGAGTTCTGAGAAATCAGCATGATGTGCTTTGTATGTCATTGTGTACATGAATGTTCAACTGCCTAGTATGCAGAACGTAGTGTGTTTTGTTAGAATGACTTGCCGTTGTAATATTCTTTAAAAAAAAACCCAAACAACAAAACACCACCACAAATCCAAAACAAAAAAAACCTACCTCAAAACCACAGGCCAAACAAATAAAAAAACCCAAAAACCAAAAAACAAAAAGCCACACCACCAAAACCTTTTTCTGTAATTATTTTTAGATGTCACTTTCTGTTCTTACCACATCAGCTTTTAATGTATTTATTTTCTTAAAAACTGCAGTGTGATGCCTAAATCTTCTGGTAGATCACAGGCCATGTGCATTTTTTACTCCTGACTGGCAGTGTCCCAATGGTAGGCTCAGTACAAAGGATTGTATAACTAAAATTCACGTAATTTTGGATGGAGGCTGTGGAGTGCATAAAGATGGGACAAAATGCAAGAGACGTGCATAAAACAATTGCTCTTCAGATTTAATGAAGCACTTATCTGAAATTTTCCAAGTGCTTTCGTAGAATGATGGATTAAGCTTTCAGACTGAACCCTACCAGTTAGTGGAAATTATTATTGCGCTGTTTTTTCTGTATACTTGGACAAACTGAGGTACTGAAAAGCTGAGACTGGAAATAAAAGACAAAGCAGGGATACAGTTCAGAGGTGCTGACTTTGGGTGAGGTATCAGTCAGTGGAGTATCATTTATTGTCATGTGTGCTGGTTTTATAAGTGAACTTCTGTGCACTGTTCCAGTGGAGAGTCCTAGATGTATTGTGTGTGTCTCAACTTATGTATGTATTAGACAAACTTATTGTGTGAAGAGAAATATATATATATAAAGTTTTTAAAACTGGAAATTTGAGGGGCAGAGGAACTTTAGTTTAAACCATTCCTGTGTGTTCTGCATTGAGGATTGCAGAAGACAGTGTTTTTGAGTTCTCATTAAGCAGGTGAGGTTTTTCTCTCTCCAGAGCTGGTCTGATTTAGGTTGAAATATCTGGAAAAAATACCCTTTCAGATAATCAAAAAGTACCTGTGATTTAAAAAATGAATAAAAGGAACGTCCCCTCCACCCCCATGCTGGACAATATGCAGCATAGGGACAAAGGAAACCCTTTGCTTGTGTAATACTTTTTAGTCTCTTTAATGAAGTTGCTATACTGTCTCTCCATTGTCCCCTCCTTTTCTAATTAAGTTATTGTTGGTCTCCAAAACACAAATAACTGCTTTGAATTCTGACTCTTGATTCAGTTCTGCTTATTTTGCAAGCGGAGGAGAAAGTACTCTGCAACCTCTTTTCATCATGTTTTTGTTTGGTTGGGTTTTTTTTTTGTTTGTTTGCGTGTTTGTTTGTTTGTTTCCCCCCTCTCATCTTTTTATTGGAAAAATCATCCACCTTCCTAAAGGATGTATGGACTGGAACATAGCACTGGCTGCAGTGTGAGGCTGTGGCTCTCATGATCAAGGACGGGGGCTTGTTGAGTGTAAAATGTATGGTAGTAATGACTACTTTGGGGTTCCTACTGTCTGAAACAATGTGGAAAAAGCATAGCTTTTCCAGAACACTTGAAGTTAATGAGGTTTTTGGAAAGGACTGTCCTAATTTAGGCACCTGTAATCTAAGAATAAATGTGGCCTCCCAAAATAAAATTTCTATAGGCACGTGTAAAAGCATTTACTGCATTTTTCATCAAAGATGCTCAGTCTCTTTCTGTTTTTTACGCTGACTTCCCTTTTTATTTTGTATGTCACTGCAACTGAAGACCATAGGAGAGCTGAGAAATCTATCTGTGAATGTAGAATTGGTGAACAACTAGTGTGGATAAAAGTTTGTTTTTATTTTGGATGATGAAGCAAAATGCTTAGGTATTTTATAGGTGAGGCTCGTGGGGCTCATGTGAGTTTAGTGCCATGTGTTCTTGACATCTAAATCCTTAAGAAGCACATAGCCTATCAATATCAGCTAGTACAGATGATCAGGGTGAATTCAAAAGCCATAACTGTGGTTCTTTATACACAGTCTTTTTTAAGGAAAGAGAAAAGGCACAGTTTGTTAGTTTGCAGGTTCTTCAAAGTATTTGAGAAGGGATCATGCGAGTGAATTGATGTAATCGGAAGAGTCTTTTAGTCTTGGTACAGAGTGGAGCAGAGCGGACAAGAAGGTTGGGGTAGCAGATAATCAATATCTTAGGGCAAAGCTGATTTAAAGACCATCTTAATGCATCGTAGTTGTGAGAAAGTGTTGCTTCCATTTGCTATTGGAACTGAAAACTGTGGGAACAAGAGTGAGTCACATGACACTAAAAACAGATACTGGTTGTATAGCATTTGTTTGTAATGGAGCTGTTTTGAATGTTTTCCATTAATAAATATATTTTTAGCAGATTAGTATACCAGGACACATAATGGTGTTTCACTGTGAAACAAAATTTCAAAACAGTTTGCATTAACGCACTTGTAACTTAAAGATGTACAAACCGATACGTGTTTTATATCTGTTAAGACATCTCACTTGTTAGTGCCTGGATACATAAACTGTGTAGTACACTTTGCAAATCCGAAGTGTTTTGATAAAGCATCTGATGAATGGCAAAGCAGAATTTCCAGTGCTGCAGTGCTCAACAGTTTATAAAAGCACATGGGTAGGCTATTGAAATTGTGAAATGAATATTAGTGGTTTAGCAATTACTCTAAGTACCTCAAATTTTTTCACTTTTCTGTCTTGACAGACTTCACCTGCACAAAATCTCTTATCTTTCTGGAAAATATATAAACTCTAGTGAGAGTATAAACACATCATTACACTTTCATGACAGATAAGCTTGCTCTGTTGGAGTGTAAACTCATTTTTCTTTGGGTGACCTTTAAATAGTATTGTGCTATTGGATGGGATTTAAATCAATAATTTTGTCAAAACAAAATGCAATGTTGTTTTTTTTCTTTATCATTTAAACAGTACTTTAAACTATCAAGGAATAATGGATTTCCGTGTATTATACTTCATGAAAAAGCACTAAAATTCACTTAACTAGTCTGAAAAAAAAGAAAAATCTCTGTTGTTGTTAGTACATAGTTTTATTTTGAAAAACGTTGAAACAGCAGGATAACATACAGTGTTACTATAATTAGTGACTTTAATGCTTTTCTGCATTCACGTTGTAAAACAACAGTGTCCCAGGTGTGAGAAGGTTAAAATGAGAAGTACCCAGTAGTTATGAAGCAGCAATAATGAGTTTCCTTCTACTTACCATGGATTTGTGTGATATACAACTTGCAATTAAGCATGGCTTGGTGATTCAGTGATTAATGTATATACGACTCCTAAAGGAGCAGCACAGGCCTCCCGTCACATCCTTCATGATGTTTACAGCTGGGTACCTATTAACAGGAAGATGGAAAGGGCCATTTACAATTCAGTAACCTTTATGACAGTGAACTCTTTAATCAGCATTTTATTTCCTTTGTAACACTTTAGTCATCTACAAATGTCAGAATAAAATAGGGCTATGAAATATTTAGGATCGGCATGTGGAAATTGACTTCCTTGATTTAAGCTGCTGTGTCTTTTCATTTTGTTGTTTTGGGAGCTTTTACTTTTATTGAAAGACAATTTATAACTAAATGCTCTCAATAGTGACTGGCATTAGGGCCAGAGAAATTACAGAAATCCATGTTCTTGTTCTGTAAAATGTTGATGGTTGCTGTGTTGAGTAATAATTTATTCAAATAAAAACATTAGCAGTGGGGTTCACTTCTCAGAACACTGTTTCAGTACAAATACAGCAGACTCGGTGAGTTTATGACAAAATATCCCAACGTACTCATAGAAGTAATTAAGTACAAAGTATATCCTAAAATAATTTGTCATTTATTTATGTGTTCCTGTGAGCATCAAATGTTAATAGTGTTTTATTATTTTCTTAAAAAGATTCTGGGCTCTCCAACTTCCACAGTAATTGTCTTGTGCTTGTGTGATGACAATCGTTCCTCTTTAGCACCAGGAAGAAGTATTGTCCCTGCCTCAGCGAACTGCAGTGGCAATACAAATCCTTCTAGCCAAGTATTTTTGTTCGTACATATGTATGCTGTTCACGGATAGGTTACAAATTGGGATTTAAAAAATATTGTCATAATATTTAATTCTTCATGGCTGGGATATTTTAGGTCAAAGTATGGCTCAAATATTTCCCAATGGGTAACATAACCATTTCAGAATCAGCAAACTGGAGGGTCACGTCCTGTCTGAAGAGTCGGGCTTCCTTCTCTTAGGGGGTGTTTGGGGACTTTTGACCTTAGCCCTGAACTCTATTTAAACCACTGTGGTGACGCTGCTTGGTCTTCTTGCGGCTTAGTTCAGCTGCTGCTGTGTTGTAACGTACTGACCCAGGTGACTGGAACTGTGCTTTCAGCATATTTTATAATTTTGTATCACAGCTGCATATTGGTAACAAGGAAGGTAACTTCCCATTTTCCAGGTGTTAATGAAGTTTAATGCATCTGGGAGATGGTTTCAACTGCTGGTCTGCGTGTAGGAGCTGTGTCCTAGCCTAAGTTATCTGCTTTAGCTCTGTATAGGTAGAGATTGTGTGCATTTGGGTTTATTTTTTAAAAGTGAAAGGGAAAAAAGCCCTCTTAAAATATCAAAGATCTAGAGGCTTAACAGGACAATGCTGGGGACAGTTTGAAATCTAGGCCTTTTTTCACTGAAACATGTTTGGAGAAGGTATCTGGTAAAAAGAAGAGAGGCTTGTGAGACCCAAAACCTAACCTTCCTTTCTTAATGGTATCTATTGGCCTGGTAAAAGACATTAGCTCTAATAAGAAGCCTTATCTGATTCGGAAATCAGACCTGATCTAGAAAAGTTATGCAAACTATGAATGTTTTGGATTTTATGTGTGTTTGAAGTTACAAGCTGTGCTGCTGTTTCTCTGTTAACAACCTTTTGTTTGGCCCCTTTCCTGTGGAAGTTGCATGAACTTACAGATGTAATTCTAAAATCCATAAACCAGGTGTAAACACTGCTGTATCCTGGTCACAACTCTGCTTTCTTGACCTTGGTATGTTTAGGTAACACAGAAACTAAGCCAAACAGGTATTTATTGAGTTTGGGATTATAATGACTGAAAAAAGTGACAGATTTTGTCCCAGAAGATCTGTTAGAGACAGTATATTCAGGAGGTGAATGAGATTATAGAAGGTAGAAATTTGAGAGTGTGCAGTAGTGAGGATGAGGAGGGGAAGAAAAGCACTGTATAATTTTTCAGCCAATTTTTCCAGCCTCATGCAAAAAGGAGATGTATCCTTGATATAAAAGACCATTACTTTATTGTGCTGAAGTTCACAATGTACAGCTGGGAGAACAGTGCTTGGGAAGGGAAGACAGACAAGTTGGTAAATTTATACATTAAAATTGGGGTGCTGTGTCCCTCATTGAGCCATGAAGGAGGGCTTGTCAAGCCAGAAAATAGCTGAGTGGTGATAGTTACCACCTTTGACAAGCAATGGTGGGAGCTCCCCCGGTGATGGCTGCAAGCTTGACTACTTGTGTAGAACTGGGGAATTCATGTATCTAAAGGTATGAATGTTATGATGGCATTTTTGTATATCTGTTTTTCCCATTTGTCACTTAAAAATATTTCTATAATATTTTTTTGGTTTTTCATTAAAAGGTTCCTTTTCTTCGTGTGTGGTTGATGTGACTATACTATAAGGCCTGGATTCTGCATGTAAACCTCTTGTTCTGCCTGTTCCTAGGAATTATGCAGCTGCAGGAGTTCGTTTGGTATAGCTTTAAAAAAAGGTAGGTTTTTTTAGATGCATATGACTTAATTCTGCATATGCAGTGTTTCAAAATAGCTGGTAAACAGATATAACTGGTGAAGTTAAAAAGAAAAGAGGGCAAAAAATGCCAAAGATCGGTGTTCCAAGGAAGACAGCAAGACAACGGATGGGCACTGCGGCGCAAATTAGACATGAACAAACTCTATTTACTGTCCATTAAATTGCAACATAGCTGGAAAAGTATGAAAAAGTTGGTGATGATCAGAGAAAAGACTATAAAACAGATCATGTAATTTCAACTAGGATGCACCAGTCAGCCTTTGGTAGTGTAAGTTAAGTTTCTATGATGCATTGTCCAACTTGTATGGCTCTGATATACCTTGTGTTATACTACTTGTAATATTTGCCAGCTTTGTTGAGGATGGAATGAAATGTATATTATTGTTTTAAAAATGGAGTAAGAACTGAGCAAGCTATTTAAGAGACAAAGTGTTATACAGGTCGAGACAATGAGCCTGAGAACTGGAATTGGATTAGTTCAACACTGTCTGTATTGCTTGAAAATGCAACTGCAACTTTAAATGATAAAAAGACAAAGTGGATGGAAACAGTTATAGTCTGTGTACATAGTACTCGAAACAGAAGGAGGCTTATGCTAACTAACATTATACCACCCATTGAAAAATCCATGTTTAATTTGAAGAGGAAAACCTGTGTCACATGTGGTGATGGACTTTGGGATACCTTGTATGCATGTATGTAATTGAAAAGGGGAGCTCTGGAAGTTAATGCTACCAGTTTCAACTGTGTGGGGCTTTAACTCGAGACTTCAGAGCTTGATGCTTTTACAGGGCTCTTGCAGTTTCACAGCTGTGAAATGCTGCCATCTTTTTGCTGGGTTTATTTAAATATTTATCCTCTCTTGCTACTTGACCTTTCCTGCCTGGTTCTAGTTCCTGTGGCCAGCTTGCTTTGTGTTTCATGAGCTCGGTAAACCGTGGCCTTCAATTCCCTTGTTCTAGTATTTTCACTTAAGACCAGGAGTGATGAGCAAAAGGTTTCAGGCTCAATCCTTGAGCAAAGGGCCGCTGTGACAGGGATTATTATTTATTTGTCATCTTGGATGTAATAAGCTGTAGGTACAGCATCGAGAGCCCTTGATTTATTGCGCTGTCGACTGCCACTAGCAGGACGTCTGCTGTACCATGCAGGATGAATACCACACTGTCAGCTCTGTCGATCTGTCTCTGCCATTGCGCTCTCTCTCATAACACATTCCCATTTCATGCCAGAATACATAAACAATCTTTCATTATTTTGATGCCTTTTTCATATTTGTTCTTTACAGAACATAAAGTTTGAATTTATGGGTTTCCTTTACATTATTTCAACACACTCCACCATTTTCCGGGTTTGTGGTTTAACTCTCAGAAATTGGCTGCCAGGTGATTTAGTTATTTTGGCTTTCTAGTTTTATAGTTATTTAATATCACAGTGCCAGATACTGAGAAAATGTAGTGTATAGCAGGTATGGGATTTGCAGTCAGACTGTCATCAGCAAAACATGGCCATGGGGACACAATGTGGAAATTAAAAGCTAGGCATGCAGAGCAGGAAATACTCCCTCCAACCTTCATTTGTAATTTATTTAAATACTTTTCCAAAACATTTTTCCTTAGATGCTGTTATGAACGCAATGGAGACCTGTTTAATTGGAAAAGAACATGTGAATAGTAAGCAAGCCATTTCCCTTGAATAGTTGCAATTAAGGGAATTTCTAACTTGATGGCAGAAACATTGCTCTGATTCTTCTCTTGCACTTCATTCTGGGTGGGGGAAGGGGAAGAAATACTGTCCAGAAAATTGTCATCTTCATGCTACACATTCTTCATCCTTTACAGCTGTGATCTACATCTGTTTATATCCTCTAATTTTGTTTACCTAAGGGTTTTTTTTTTTCATCAGTACACCGAAGCATATTATTCATCGAACTCTGAGGAACTGAAAGTCATTGCTCAAATGAGTGAACTTAAATGTCACTATAAATACAGCAAGTCAAATACGAATATATGTCAAAATAGTTAAAAATGTGTTATAAAAAAGGCTTATGAGTGGTATTAAAAAAATTATTGCAAACTGCACAGAGCATGAACCAGAAAATGTAAAGTGTTCCTGCCAGTGTAACGTGCATGCATGGCTTTGGTCACGTGAACAGACGTTTCTAGTCCATGGGTGCAAAATTAGGCTGTAATGTCTTTGGGGAGGGGGTGGAAGTGGGGGAGAGGAAGGTGTCGTCTCACCTGCCCTGTACAGTGTGCAACAGAATAATGACCTGCTTCTGACATGGGGGCTTGAGATTCTACAAAAGATTTCCCGTGATCAGGAACACTCCTGCAAGTTACTCACATAGGTGAACGTTCACGGGATAGTAATGCATGATTATTTTGAGACGCTACCCTGTGTTTTCTAGTCGAGATCTATTAATGGCTAAGAAAGGCCTATTCATTGCTGTGTTTGTGTGCAAAGTTTTTGTGCTCGAGAAGCAGGTGGATAGCTGCTTTCAAATCATCTGTGGAATAAAGTAGGGCTGCTTTTTTTGTCTTTGCTGAAGACTCACTAGTGTTTTTTATAGAGTATTTTGCCTCCCTAAAAGGCAGGAGAAAGCATGGCTGCACCACTGATGCTGTATCTGGCAAGAAGAAACTTGTTTTAATTGGCTTTGAAAATAGGCATATTTCTCTAGGATGTTAACAAATGTGGATTTTGCAGTATAAATGCAGGATAATAATTGTCAGCTCTTCCTCCTCGATACAGCCTACATTAGGACAGCTGGGAATATGCTTAGCTCACATTACATAGTGAAGATTTGTTCTAGCTGCAAAGAAACCAGAGTTAATTAATATGAGAAATTTGTTTTGTGTCCCTGGTAAAAAAGGCTGTGCAGGTTGGTGTTGTCAGCAAAAGCTGCTTGTCACTTTGACCTGCTCTGTTAAGTGTTTGATGTGTTTTCTCAGAGTAATCTGTGAATAACATTACATCCAACCAGCAGAGAAACAGAGGGAGCGATAGCAGAATTAATATCTGGAAGCGTTGATAATTATATATCAGAATCTAATTTTTAGCACAGAAAATGTGTTAATGACAGAGAAGAAAACAAAAACCACTAGCTTCTCCCAGCAGGATCCAAAGTGTCATTTATTATTTCTCAGCTGGATATCTATCAAGTTTATGGGTTAATTTTTCTGTAGACTGTTATTTATGGGTTTTTGTTTGTTTTCAGCCATCATTACTAACAATACGGTTAATAGCAATCATTTGTTATCCGGCACCAGCGGTGATGCTTCAGATGCGAGCAGTGAACTGAGAATACTCATTTGGTAGCTGAATAAGGCTTTGACAGGGCCCATTTATAACAAGCTCATTCCATAATGTCCAGCCTATTAATAAAATTTTGTTGCTGTCTAATTAGAGATGTCTGATGTGTATAGTAGCACAGCAAAGAAGACTTTCTTCTGCTGCTTTTCAGTCTGCCGTTTCATACCTGAAATGTATCTGAGACGGATGGTTCAGGAAATAAAAGTGGGGTCTTCCTCTGGGGTTCTGTCTCCCCTAGTAAGGGAAATGAAATACAAGTTGTGAGGCAGGAAGACCCTGGTTACAAATACTAGTGTGTTGTGAAAGGGTTGTTATTTTCATTAGCAAAGATTGCCTGCAAGTCTTTTTGCCTTTTCTTCTTCTTTTTTTTTTTTTCCTCCATTTGTGTGTTTTCTTTTATTGGCTACTGCTCAAGTTTTATCTAAAAATAATAAAGTAAAATAAATTATGTAAGTGATGTAATGATTAAATGAATGGGGGATATATGCAGACAGAGCGTGATTCTTGGGTGTGTCATTATGTCTTTGAGGAAAGAACAGTTTGATGCCTGAGGGAAGGGGTTTGATGACAGAAAAAAAGCCCAGGCCTGATTGTTAGATTAATTTTTTTCATCTTCATTCTACATGTTTAAGAAGTGAAGAATCAGCTGCATTCTCTGAATTCAGCAGTTAGTAGCAAAACGGGGACTGAAAACAGACCCTCTTCTAGCCCAGCAATTCCTAGACTATTTGGAGCACATTGTACAGCTCACATAGCAATTATATGTTTATGCTAATAGGATCTTTCATTCAAACTTATCAAAATATTTCATTAGCAATGAACTAAATGGTGCATTCACAAAGTTGTTGTGAGTGAGCAGTTTGTAAACTGAAACACAATTAGGCAAAAAGATTTATACAAGGACGTAGAAGTTGCTTGTGGGAAGGTTTTAGCTCCTTAGTGAATGATTTCATGCCAGCTTTACGTTTCTGTTCCTAAAATGACCTGTCAGAAGCATTCTTGTTCCAGTTTGTTTTTACAGGTAGAGTCAAGTATATGATAATAATGAAAATGAGTTAATTTCCATTTCAAAAAATGCTTTTGCTTGCTTGACTGCTGATTTAGTGATAACATATGCCCTTCTACCCAGCTTCTACTTTGCAAGGCACAAATGGAATGTTTGAAGAAGTTTGTCATTTGTAGCTACTGCTGAGCTGATTATATATGTTTATATATGTGTTTTTAAGAAGCCGCCCCACATTTTAGCAAGTATCTAGATACTAATTAAAAGAAAACTACTAATAGGAGTTATTGCATGATTAGACTGTTGCACTTGTGAACTGAGAAAAGGAAGCGGGCAAAACACTGAAAAATGATTTAATATAATTTCATTGCTAGGTAACAATTTGCTTCCTTATTCATCTTTATGTTTTCCAGTTGAAATTTAAATCTTGGTAAATTACCTTTTGAATAAAGCCATGTCTGGTTTTGGTGTGCTATTTTCCTGGAATGTTGCTTTTAAGACAGCGTGTTTTATGCAAGAAAATTACGTGAGATTTTAACTTAAAGTTGCCGTGAAACTGCTTGTATGGATTTCAGCTGGCAGAGAATCTGTACAAACTGGTGAGGTAGCTTGTTTCTTGTTATTTTTTGGGGTGTTTTCTTTTTTTCCTTTTTTTTTTTTTTTTTTTTTTTTTTCTTAAACTCCTTTTTCTGCGGTGCTTTNCTAAACCGCTCTTGACGTCGAGCTTATCAACCCTTAATTAGTGATACATTTTCTCCCTGTGATTTCTATTGATGTTTTGTAGAGCTGAAGATGAATTGAGCCTCAACCTGACTAGAGTACGAATTGTTTTAGAAAATTCAGCAAACATCTCTCTCTCTCTCTCTCTCTCTCCCTCCCTCCCCTCCTCTGTCTGTCTCTCTCTTTCTTCCTCCCGATAGGAAAGGTGAAAAGCTGCACGATAGAAATCAGGTTCAGTATTAGTGGTTTTGCTTGCCTGTGCAATAGAAAACGACAAGCGTCAGGGCCTCAGTCAGCAGATCAGGGAGACGCAGATGGGAGGCGAAAAGCTCCCTCGTGGCAGCAGCCTTGCTCGGATGTGATTGTGAGAGCCAGGATGAAGTCAGCACTGACAAAGTGTGTGGATTGATGGATGGACAAAGCTGGGAACTGGATGTGAGAATGGATGAGGGCAGAGGGGGAATTTAACACAGACAAACAGAATGAAAGACAGAGAGGAATTGCCTGCTAAAGTATTCCAGCACTCGGAGCCCACAGCAATTTACTTACTGCTAACCGAACACAGGAGGGTTCTTTGCATCTTTGCAGATTTTCTTAAAATATATGAAGAAGCCAAGCAGCAGAAGGAGCTAACAAATTCCTGTTAGTGCTTTTTATTGCCATCTCTCTCTCCTTTTCTTGAGATTCACTCACACTCTGTTAATTCAAACTGAGCACTTGATTATTTTCAATAAGTTCACGCAGTATGCTCGAGCAGAATAAATTTTCTTTCCGCAGCCGTTATTTTAATGTTTCCACTAAATTTACTTTAATCAGTTATTGTCGCTTTTGCTATCGTAAATAAAAATATTTATTTCCATTACAAACAGTGCTCCTGCTAGGAGGCACACCTTTGGATACTGCATTCAGATGCATGGTAATAATAAAGCCATTATATGCATTTTCCTTTTAAGGAAGAAAAATCAGTTGCTTTCCCACTCACGTGGATTCTCTGTATCACAGTATTACTGTCTGGGTTTTGTTAAGAGAAACAGACTTTTAGCTTTACTACCAAATTTTATTTACATGAGGGGATCACAAGGTGGGTTTTGTTATTTCTCTGTTTATTATAGAAACAGAAAAATCTGAATTACCATAGTGGAGCAAATTGCTAGGTCTAAATTTTATCAACTGCTTTAGTTTTAGAATTTTAAATATCATTTCAGCAAGGAATGCAAATAAAAATAAAGCTTTAGATATGACAGAGCGGGCAAAATATTCTTTGCTGGCAACCTTCGATGGTTGTGTTGGCTCCAGTGGGATTCCTTTAGGTTCACAGAGACACTTTGAAGAACGTGATTTGGCCCAAGCTATTGCCTCCTCCTTCCCCTCAGCAGATTATGAAGAAATCAAACGCGCTGTGCTGTGCTAACAAGGCATTTCCGTGCAGTGCCCTGATGTGCTTTCACCTGGGGAAAAATGCAATTGGTCAGAGTACAGAGAAATTGTTCCTCAATTGTTGGCTTCAGTAGCATGTTGGAAGCAGCTATTTACATAGTCGTATAATGCATTTAATTGAATTTTAATGTAGTCAATTTAGTCTTATGCATGTCAATGTATAAATTGCTATTAAGATAATTATAGTATATTGTTTTCACTGATGAGTTTTCCAGAGTGTCCATCTTTAAACTGGAGATTTTGTCTTTAATAGTCACCAAACTTCTCCAGGGAATTGTTTTGGACTTGAAAAGCTGTGTGGAAGTTGTGTGGGAAAAACTAGTCTTGTTCACATTGCATGATACATTTGTTAATCTGTTTTTGGAGCCTGTGGTCACATACAGTGGTTTTGGGATACGGACAGTGAATGTATTTTGAGTTGCTCTGGATGGCATGGGAATTGCTGGTGTGAGTTACTTCTGTCATCTGCCACTTTACCCAGCTCTCTGAGTACTCTTTAAATTAGATGGAGTAATTCTGGTCACACTGATGGAGAAGGCGATGTTGTTTATCCCTTATGCAGCGTATACTTGAAATTCCTTTCTGGAAAGAGACGAAACAACTGGATAATGTTTGTCTTTTAGAGCTTTTTGGTTAGGAAAGCTATGAATACCAAAGATGACAAATAGGAGTGCTGTTCTAAGTGCAATTAATAAGTGGTTTCTTAGGACTTAATAGACTTTAGATTATATATTTTACATTTACTTTGTTTTTTAAAAGTAATTTGGCTAGCATTAGGAGATGATTAGTTGCATCCTCTGTTCTTGTAAAGAAGCAATGCGGTGGAAAGTTACCTTGGGAAGAGGGATTTAATCTTGTCCTGATCTAAAGAGGAGTTCTATGAAAAGACCCCAAAACACTTATCTGCAATTTCTCCACTTTTTAATCTTCCATTTTCCCTAAGTTTTTGAATTAGGCATGAAAGGGAAAATTAAGATCCTTTAATTCCATGTCACGTGTCCTGGCTCTTTAGATGCCCGATTTACACATATATATACACCTATAAAATAAACCAATAGGGTTCTTGCTGTTCTGGGCGGGTTCTTTGGGCAGTTTGTCAGGTCAAATATTAATATTGCTTTATATATAACTATATGCAGTCCTAATATAAGCACTTTATGCCCTGTCAGGAATGACCCCTGCAGTATAATATATGAGAACACTAATTTATTTGCTAGGTAACATTTCTGGAAAGTATGTAAATAAAAGGTACTGCCAGTCATTTACATAGGTAAGTGTGATTTGAGGCCTGTTCTTAGTGTAACTGTATTTTTGAGGGTCTGTTGGGTTACTTTATTGAGATGGATTTTGCCATGGTGTCCCTCTAACGTAGATTGAAGAGTCAGAAATTTCTATGTTGAACATGGATGCATAGAATGCATCTGACGTTTGCAGCAGTTTTTTGGCATCTTCCACAAATTTCCTTCATTTTCTATACCTCTGTTCTTCTGTAAATACAAGGATATGAGTTTTGTGAATGCTACTAGTGGAAAGCACTAAATACAGTGTGTTGGCCCTGCCTTCACCATACTCTTCAGTCAGAGTTTTTGTAGTTAACCCGTTCAGGTGTCAGTATTAACTGTTAAAGCTAAACTAATGGCAGAAAGTTGATCTTTCTTATTGTGCTTAGCTGAGGAGAGACCAAGAAATATGTCCAGCTCTCATAAAAATAGATCATTGGACCGTTCCACAGTGAGTACTGAAATTCTTTGTTTACATTACAGGAAGCTGTTAAGTACATTTATTTTTATAAATGTTTCTTTAGTAAGATTTTGATACTATTGGTAAAATGTAGTGATGTGCTGTGGTCTATTTATAAGAAATGTGAAAAGACAGTTTTATCTATTCTTTTCCATATTGTCTCGTAGAATCTTCTCTTTCCATCACAGGCAATAAAGTACATAGGAGTTTGGGGCGTCTTCAAAATAGGCTTCTCAATGGAGGGTGAAAGATGCTTGAATATTTGACTGCCTTTTTGGAAAATCCATAGCTATTTTGTAAGTAATTCATTAATTCTTCACCACATCAGTTCCTGAATTAAAAAACGTAAAATACCACTCTGCTTTCTAATGAGGAAGGTACTGATGGCCAAATTGTTTGGCTTTGTTAGTTAACATGCTGCGAATCAGCCCTTGGAGTTAATGGGTTACTTTTGGGCCTAGTCTTCTGGATGTGCATTCATTCATAATTGTTACATACACATGGAGACTTTGCTTTGTTAATCTGGCTGAAGTGGAATTTATGCCGCAGGTCTGATATTTAGATTATAAGTGGAGGGGAAAAAAAAAAAAGAAAAAGGCATGCTAGTACTCGACTTCTGTAGCAGTGATAATTTTCATACTGTACATCAGACGTTTTTTATCATTTTGTTGATTTAAAAAAAAAAATCTTCAGGAACTGTAAATAAGTAGAGACAAATGACTCCCTTTTTATTGAATTTTTTATATTTATTATGTATCCAACCTGATAGCCTCTACCGCTTACCTTAATTTTTATAAACAGTAATGTCAGTAACATATTTCCTCCACATAAGAAGAAAGGGAATCTGTTTATAATAAATCTTAGTGTGGTATGTGTGCTATCATTTCCTTCATTTGACCTTGGTGGAGCAGGCTGATGGGGCAGTGAAAAGTATGATATGAAAAATGAGTGAACAGAGCGAGGTGAGCAGTGAATCAGTCTTGTGTGTGATTAGCTGTGAAAATCTCACAAACATGACTCTGAGTCACTTTTCTTCTTTCTTTCTCTCCCGTTTCTCTCTAAGAGATGTTTTTTTTTTTCTTTGAATATTAGTCATTTAGAAGTTAACTAACAGAACAGAGGCTCTGTTTTAATACTAGTTGGGGTTTAATGGTTTTAGGTGATGAGAACAATAGTAAGCACAACGTATCTGCAGGTTGGCTATAGAAAATCACGGCCCATTTAAATTTGTATAGATCTGCTGCTAAACAGTACTGGTAGTCATTGCATCACGTTTAAAGACATGAACGTGTCACTGATTTCAACATGATTCTGCAAATCTGCAATTATAACTGTAGATCCAGTGACTCATCACAGAGGTCTTATTTTGCCATGTCAAATACCGTAAAAGCAGAATACTATTACAATAAAATAATCTCCCTGGAAGTATGCACGTGGGCTTCCATATATTACAGACACATATTATTTTCTTAACTTGTTTTATTTTGTGGTGTGGTGGTGTGTTTAAAATCTAGCTGTGTGAGCCGTCAGGATTAGTTTTCCAAACTAGAACAGAGGTGACTTTAAATTTGGGGGTCATCTTGTCCGTAAAGAAATTGTAAACTGTCAAATATGGCTAAATAGTTTGTGTTGACAGATACTGTACACTCTCTGTTAGTGCATTGAACATTGCAGCAGTTTCAAATGGATACCATGACTAAAAAGTCCTGTGAGATACTGAGGGATTTGTCCTTGTGTATAGCCATGTGATGCCTAAGAAGCATCTCTTGAGCCCAGACCTGTAGACGATGCTTAGGGCTGTTCCAGGTGAAGGGGACCACTGTGGCTTTTCTCAACGGGGCTTGCTTAAAGGTGCTTTCTTCTGCCTGACTCTGCCAGCTGGGGTTTGGGACTCATTCTTGAGCAATCTCCGGATTCTCAGTGGCTTCCTTCTGGAGATGTGATAACAGGGCAAGGCAGCTGAATAAAGGCGACCTTTGTTCACAAGCATTTGGAAACAGAAGTGCTTATGCTTCTGAATCTTATATGTGTGTTTGTGGGATTATTTTTCTTTCCAGGCAATTCATTTTCTATGTGAATTTTATTCCTGAAATGCAAAAATTACCTCTCATTTAGAAATTAACTCCAATGTAGAAAAAGTGCATTCTCTGAACCCTTCTCTGTCATGGTTTCTGTGTAGTTTACCGACACACCAGGTTGCACAAGTGTTTCTCCTCTCCCTGACTGATAAAAATCACCCTGGTGAATGTGCTAGTGCCATTCTGGTGTATATTATCCTCTCTAGGGAGCTGGTTATACATTAAACTATCAAAAATACTTCTGGCGATGTAAAGTGCTCTACCGATGCTATCAAGTGTGGTAAGGCCAAAAGCATTTTTCTTTCTGTGTATCTTGGGTATTTTTTGGAAGATGGTGGTTGATACCAAAATCAAATCTGTTTTTACTTTTCACTGTCATACCCTTTTTACAAAAGGGCTGTGACCATCTGTAACACAGATGGCCATTTTATGAAGGGCGTTATAAACTCTAAATGATAACTGACTTGATTTTATAATACTTAGGGACTAACTCTTGAACCCATTTAGTGAATAGGAGTATTTTAGCTTTTAATATCTCATACCACAATCGTATGCTTTTAAAAAAGAAATCCTGCAATCTCATTAGCTTGATTGCTCTAAGGGACGTGTGGTTATGTCCAGGAAACACCGTGTCTCTTTAATCTAAAAATGGAGGAGTTGCTAATGGAACTGTTTACCATTAAGGTTCCTGAATATATAGAGTTGATCTGGAGGCCTGAGTGGTTTTGTTCTGGTAGCTGTTCCCCTGTATAACATCTTCCTTGTTCGAGTATTAATGTATGTGCTTTTTCCTATTGAAACCCAACTTTTTTAAAGTAGTGTTTATGCACAGTGAGCATGAATACATTTTTTGTATTGGCTTGAATTTCAGCCTGATGTATCACCTCATTAGCAGCTCCTGTTTTAGAAAATATTGAAAAACCTGTCTTGAAGGGCACAGAAATTAATTTTTCAGCCATTAACTTGCATTATTAACAGTCCCAAATAGGTTCGTAAGTGAAGGTATTTATAAATTATACTTTGATTGAAACGTAACACTTTTTCTGGTACAACTCAAGTGTAATAGTGGATATAATTTGTTATTTTCTGGTAACTCCATGTTAGGTGGAACTATATTTGAAGAACGTGCATTCTCTCTAAGACCCCATCCTAAACTAAAGCTCTTTTCCTCCCCTTCTCATATTTCCCTCTTTTTCTTCACCCTCCCAGCCCTCCTCCCACTTAAAATCCCACCTGTCCCTCATGAAGGTTTTTTGGCATCTCTGCTAATGAGCTGATGCTGTCAAATTCATCTTTTTTTAAAGCGATTCAGAATCTGTTCTCCTGAGGTGAAATATCAGGGCTTTCAGACTGTATTCTTCTTGTAAAATATAACCTAGATCCTTTATGATGAAATAGGCACTTTAGAGGCACCTGGGCTTATCTTTCAGTTTTTCTGCTCAGCTCTGTTATGCACAAAGGTCTTTTTCTAGGTGACATATCATGTTGTATTCCAAAGTACACTTTCTTTTAATTTACAACTTAATTTTCAACCTAATTCAGAAGATTGATACTATAATGCTATTTGCAGAAGTATTGAAATGTCAGTAAGTTTTATTGTAGTAATAAAGAGAATTCCATATATCACACACTCTATAGGGATCCTTGCTTTTTGCATAGATCTTCATAGCAACAACCAGTGGCTAAATGCTGGCAATCATTAATTTTTAAAGAAGACATGGTTATGATGAGTTGAGAAATTAAGACCGTAGTGAAGAATGAACTTTAATTTTTGACACTTTTTGTTAGAGCCTAAGAGGAGACAGAGGTAGACTGGGGGGAAATCTGAGGGAGGAAGGAAAAAAATGGCCCAAATCCCAGGTTCCTAATACTTAAAATGCTGTCTGCTCGTAAAAGATTTCAGTCAGGGAGAGGCCATCTTCGAGCTTCTCTTAACAAATGGGTATCAGTGGTCCATGAAATAATCAATGTCGATAATCCATCCTGGGGTCTGCCAATATGTTAATGGCTCTGCCGCATCGTTATTGCTACAAGGCCATAAATCATTTCTGTACCAGAATGCTTAGCAGTCGAGGACTCAAACCCCTAGCCTAGAATAAAATGCTGTCTCTTAACAATTAATGTCTAAACATTTTGCAGCTTTGTGCCTTGATTGTTTTCAGATGCTAAAAAAGTAAGTAGGACAGATTGTAAATCAATAAAACAATAAGACAAAGTGTTTTAATAATAGAAAGACTCGAAGTAAATCATAGTTCTGTGTTTATTATTGCTTTGGAGGTTATAAATAAATAGTACCAACTGGTAAAGGTTTAGTTAACATGGAAAAATAAGTCTGGTATCGATGTTTTGGGCATATGTTACATTGCATTTTCTCTTCAGAAGATGAAGGGAGATTTCTATATTATTTCTATTTTTAAAATGGGAGAATAGGAGGAAAGAAATATTTGTATCTTTGAATTGTCATGTGACAGGAAGGAAGGTCTTTTTCTACTTTACCCATCAATACATCAGTGGTCCGTCTCTGCGTCTGGAGGACACCAGCACACAGTCACTGGTAGGAACGGCTGTGCTGAGCTGCAGGCAATCACAAGGGGGGCTTATTTAGAAAATAGACTTGGATCAAACTGATCTGACTTAGGTTAGTTTGTGTCAATTTAGTTTGCTATTAAAGGCAATGTAAAATGTGATGGTAAGTCATTAACTCTATATTGTATAGACACAGCTTATTTGTGCTGATTACTGTCTCTCGTTTTCCCGTTGAGAGCTAGGCTGTGTTTTGGTGGGATGGTAACCAGTGCATAAACAGGCCAAGTGCAAGCATTTCTGTGCAGAGGAAGGAAGGGTTAGATGTTCCCTTGCTGCTACTTGTGCTCTGTCTCTCTGTTGAGACAATGAGTTGTAGATGCCCTTCCTATTCCAAACATTAACACTGCTTTCTTTGCTCGGTTTATAACTAATGAAAGTGGAACTTAAGACAGTTGCTTAGCCACAAACGTATTATCACAAGTATGCTCAGTTTATGCAGTATAATGTTAATAGTTATCCATCGAGCAGTGAACCATTTTCAATTGCAGGTAAAACTGGTATTTGCAAATAAGCTGTTAGAGACCAGTGTATTTTATTTTTTTCCCCCAATTTTGATCTGTTCAGATCCCAACACCTTATTTCATAGAGTAAAGTTAGTCCCACATATACCTGTATGCAGTTAACACTGGATATTCGTGTTAGGATAAGAATAACCAAAAAAGGGTGCTTTTATTTTGAGTATTGAAAGAGGCCTATCTTGTCAACCTCATTAAGGTCCGATGATAATTTTTGTTTGTGCTGTTTTTGTAATTTTTTTTATGTTGACGATTATTTGCCAGGAATGCTATTTCGTCTGAGGTAAAGGTTTTGAAGTTGGCATTTTGCATGGCAATATTGATCCAACCAACCCTATGTGTTGGATTTACATAATGCGCTGCTCAGACTGGCTCAGACCTAGTCTGTTACCTTAAATACACCTCTTCCTCCTTCCCCCAAGTTTGTTTAGGAGAATGCAGGGAAAAAGGCTAATAACAGTGAAAATGACAAGTGAGCTCATGGATTTATTTCTTTCTTTTCAGAGTACTGACTTGCCTAGTGTTAAGCAATTTGATACGGTCATAGTTTATTTTGGTGCTCAGGATGTAAGGGCAGGAAGGAGCCAGAAAAACAGTGGCGCAGTATAGACAAAAGGACAATTAAAACTGATATGACTCTTAACAGAAGTGGCAACAGCAGCCAGGATGGAAGTAATTTATTCAAAAAATTGTCCAAATGCATAAACTGCACTGATGTATGGTATGGTGGTGGGACAGTGGAAAATGTGATAGTTGTTTCCGTTGTGTGAATTACTCAGGCAGGATGCTTTTGTGAAGTATGGGGGTTTGTTTAATGTTCTGACAACAATTTAGATCCTGTTATGGTTATTGCAGTGTAATGCAGTAGTAAAAATTGAACATGACACACCAGCAATTTATTATTTGTGTGTTTTTTAACCTTGAGTATCGGATTGTTTGTCCAAGCATATCCTTTGATTTGCTATGAAATTTATTGTTGATAAAAACAATCAGATTTCCATTAGAAGCAAAAAATTCATTTTTTTGCCATGAACCATAGATTTAGAAAAAATTCAAGCTCGGCTGCAGGACTTATGACAGGTAGGCTTATGACATTATATGGTAATTCAGCATGAAAGAATAATTGTGACACTCTACTTGGTGCTGGAGTATAATCGTGCTGTGAGGTTCAATTCACTGAAAGGCCAAATTATCTTCAACTACATTAGTCTGACAACCTATAATGCTTTGCAGAGGCAATTTGTAGATGTTTCACAGAATGCCAGCAAACATGGCTTACCATTATGTTACCCATTAACAAATTTGTGTAAAGGAAAAAAAGTAACTTTTCCATTTTCTTAACTGTTTTTGAGCTCTGGCATACAGCAAATGTGTACTGGGTAATAATAGTGTATGTTTTGCTATTTGGTGTTGGTTTTTAAACCCACAAAGGGCGTTGCAAAATAATTTTTTTGAAGAGCACTTTTTCAGAAATATTTATATTTTGTTTTACACTTGAACAGCAATGTCCTACCTTCTGTTGAAAGAATAACGTTGAATCCAAGCGAAGGCAAAATGGCATGGTATATTTTTGCCATAAAAAGTAAATAGTAATGAACTATATGGAAATACTGCTGTGTTGTATCTCAGAGAGACTTTGAGAGTGTGTGTGTGATTTTTCTTTCTTGATCAAATGAGAGTTGTGGCTCATAGTTGTGCACTGCCTTGTGTGCACATTATCCATCCTGAACTTCTGAGCAGCTGTAGAAGAGCCTTTTGTTGGAGTATGGAATGTTGGTTTCCTCTTGAGTCACAGTATTTCCTAACTTCTCGTTGAATGTGACTACAATTTGAGCACTACTGTACTGCCAAAGAGTGGAATTGACACTCATGTGGCAGTGCAACACATAGTAAAGTCAGGATGAAGGGCAGTTCGAGGTCTAGTGTCTTGTGATCCTCCTCAGTGCGGGAATTTTATATCATTGCAAGAGTGGATTATCCCTTTCAAGGTAGGAGTGCTGGAAAATGCCTATGCATCAAAATTTGTATTAGATAGTATGTTAGAATAGTTTGCCACCTGTATCTTGCAGTAGGAAGGATCCCCTAAACATGGGTTATGCAGATGACATCGTATCTCATGATCCTGCAGTCCAAAGTGGTGGGAGTTCACTGTCTGGTGAGACTTTACTGATGGTGGTGGCCGCTTTACTGGTGAGCGAAATGGTCACACTGTAACTTAGAGACTGATATCAATGCAATGCAGTAATTTTAATCCATTTGCTAAAGTATAATTTAATGAATTGGCTTGGCAGAGCTATCTTAAAAAATGTGGAGAGGCTGATATCAACCTGCTTTTGGTTAAACTCTGCTGCGTTATTCTCTTCTTATCTCCTATTTGCCCTCTTAAGACTGGCTGTTGTAATATCTTTGAGGGGTTCTCAGTATTTTACTTGTTTTACAGGTGAAAGTAGCTGTTTTGTGGGTTGTTTTGGTGGCAAAACAAAGAAGAAAAAAAAAAGATTGTTACTTCAGAAGAGTACCTAACTTCTGTTTGAACTGAGAAGAGTTAGAAGGGTTGTGTTTGCCCTTTGTATCACTGAAGTCAACCTTATTGTAAATCACCAACTGCCTGCATGATCTGCTCTGGAGAAATACTTATTAAAGTCCACCAACTGATTTTTGCCCTTTGTCATCCTCAAAGTAAAATACAACAATGCATCTACCTGCACCACCTGGATATAATTCTGGAAACTAATTCAACAGTATTTGTAATTGCAGGCTGAATTTTAGGAGTATTCATAATTAGGCTACTAGATGAGTTTAGCCATCGAATTCAGGGCTGCTAGAATCATGTGTCTCGTATTTATTACTAAATCTGCTGGATGCTTATCTCCTTAGCATTTTCTGTGAAGGAATTAATCCTGGAAAGCTACTGAAAGAATTGATGAGTCTTTGATTTTGATTCTGGAACAGTGTCAGCCAATTGTGCTTTTCAGAGTTTCCAGAAAGGTGACAGACTCTTTTCCCCTTTCTTGTAGTTAATAGCAAAGAGCATTCAGTGCTGCAATACCCAAAGGGAAGGGTTTGAGTGACTGCACGGGGAATGTGGATTGTTATCATTCCAGTCACAGGGCACTGCATGAAATCACAGGCTCTGTGCTCTTCAATACTGCCACTTGAACATAGCAGCCACTGTGACTCCTACACAGCTTTTATGGTACATATTATAACGTTTTATTTGATAGTGGTGGTTCCCTTGGTATGTGAGGTTTGGGTTGTGTTTTTTTGAAGTACTAAGCCCTAAATCTTCCGTTCAGGCAGTGGAAGAAGTCAGGTGAATTTACAAAATATGATCTACTAGAAAATTTTTCACAGAAAAATCGGGGTTGGTAGGACAACCAGCCCATATAAAAAGCTCCAGTCTTTTTCCTAAAGATCAATCAAATTATTTTTAAAATTAAGTGTATTTTAGGCAACTTTAGTCTTTGCTATTACAAGATCTCAACTGCAATCCAGCAGTTGTGAGAAAGAAGAATGTGTTGGGCAAAACTTGCTAATGGCGGCACTTAAGGAGAACATTCTTAAGGAGAATATTTTGTTCTCCTTAAGAAGAAAAGACAAATAAGCCTTCCTTCACTGGAAACTCACCTGCCAGAGCAGGTGATAATGGTTATTTTTCCTTGCTCTAAGGAGTCCATGACTGTGTAAAGTGAAGTTTTCTGCATCCCTAACCTAGTCCTCCACTGAGTTTCTTCCCACACTCACAAAAAATGCATAGATGAGCTGAGGCTGGAGCAGAGAGAGCACCAAGGAACCCAGAAACTGTCCACCTCTAGCAAGACCTTTCCTGTCATTCAGGGCATGGTCTCTTCAATGCAGGATCCACCCTGCAATGAAAAACTTGCAAGGTCTTTGTTACAGGGTGATGTGGTAGAAAGTTAACCTGCAGACAGCAAGTGGTTTGCTCTGCAGTAAAGCAAATAAAAATGATGGTAATGTTCCGGTAGTGGGGAGAGAATCAGAAGAAAAAGGCAAAAGTCATGGGTTGAGACAAAGGCAATGGACCAGAACAGCAGAGGGAAGAAGAAAACAGTAACACACTGAGAGGTATATACCACCACGATTAAGATACCACTGCTTTACCCACCAGACCCGGGATGCCCCCAACCTGCTCACCCGTGGTGACTCTTCCCTGCAGCCCCAACATCCCAGTCAGCTCCTGCCCTCTGGGCATGGCTCCCCTGAGCTAGAATACCCATTTCCCTGCTACATCCTGGGGAGAATCAACCCTATCCCCACCGGACCCAGGACAGTTAACTATTCCTTTCAGTTTCCATATGCAGAGTACTTGTGTGTTTGATATCCACTTGTGCCAAGGTTTTGGGTTCCTAGATGTCTATAAGAGGGACTCTGCTGATAGAGGAGGATTTGGCCTCAAGTTAGCAGAAGTTGCTTTTAATTTTTATGGGAAAAACTTGGAGAAGAATGGCATATCAGATAACAGGGACATTGGATAGTTTTGTAATGGGAAAAGGCTTTTGTGGTGGAAAAAATTTTCATATAAAGTAGCATTATTTTGCAGACTATATAGTCCCAGTTGTATAGTTAAGGACATGCTGCAGCATTAATGTTTATGCATAATGCCTTCCAAGTAATTTAGGCTGAACTGCCACTGACTTACTTAACATTTATAGGTCAACCACCTGCAGAAAGGGCATGTAGGTAGATTATTGTTGACTTTATGGTTATGGAAGGTAGCTAATCAGTGGGCATGCTGGGAAACAACTTGTTATGCCTGGATAGCTCTAACACCAGGCCCTATGATTTCTTATGAGCACGAGGTAACAGAGTCATTTCTCATGACTAAGGCCCTTGCTGAGAGGGGAGGTGGCATGTGGTGCTGATAACGGGTTTAAGAAAGGGGAGGGGGATGGCCGTGAGGTGTTAGAAGTAGATTCCAAGTACAAAAGCAAATAATTTAATCAACCTTTGCCAAACCACAATGTTTGCAGTGAAGTGGTTGATTCAATAAGCAAATTTACCACCTGTGAATTGGGAGAATGGAGCATTCATGTTCTCACTGTTGTATGTTTTGCAGTGCTATTCACCAAAACCTTGTGACATATCCATTCTTGTCTGTACTGGCACAAATACTTTTTCCTTGATCATGGAACACAAAATAACTCTAGGGTTTTTGAAAAAATTGTAGCAAAGTATTTGAAGACTAATAGTTTTCCTGCTTTGCTCCTGTTTTTTTCCCTTACTTGTTCTCCACAGAGGTTCTTGTACTCCTTTGTGTGCTAATTGACAACTTTTACCTTTTAAAGTTCATAGTAAAAGTCATAGACTAGAATGCGTAATGAATCAATGTGCTTAATTTGGTTTGGGACCTTGGATTGTAGTGCAGGCATCACTGCTGGTATTCACATAGCTATTTCAGTTCTGATGTTCCTCTTACAAGAGCTGGAAAGAACCCAGATGTTCTTTTTATATAAGAACAGAGCCCCTAGTTGAAGTCTAGAACATCCAAATGCATCCATCCACACTTAGTCCTATATACGGGACCTGTGCGTGATCCATCTATCACAGCTGCTAATGTCTAGAAACCTTCAGTTAATGTTGGTTTTAAGTTATAGCTTTCTCCCTTCCTGCACTTTTCAGGGATTTGCATGTGTGCTTCTGTGTTACCCATATATACATACAGCAAACACAAAGTAAGCTTGAATGTATTTCAAAGGGCTTGTGTTTCAATTATGTTTGAAGGCATGATGTATTCATGTCATCTTTTCTTCTCTTCAGCTGTGTTCACACACAGTGTTTTGTGCATACATCTGTACATGTGCTAATAAATGTAGTATATTCTTTTATAGCAAAAAATGCTTTTTCAGCATAACGGTAGCAGAAAAAATATAAAAGATTGCGGTGATCTACTTACATATCAAAGAGTGGTAAACTGTAGGAGATACACTTTTCACAGTTAGTTGCTCTCATGTTTGTACTCTATTGACTTTGAAAAAAGATACTTAGCTGGGTAGTGTAAAGCAGTATAATTAAATGAGATTTTTAAAAAAAAAAATTCAAATGCTTTCTACCACATGGTGTCACATTATCAAAAACACTGAGACTATTCTTATGGACAAATTTATTTTCTAGAATTTCTTATTGTCTTTCTGGTGATAAATGCATGAGTCCTCTATAATGATGAAATGTGAGCATATAACTTTTCAAGTGTCAAACTGCAAAAAGCAAAATAAATGTGTGTGTTAGATGTAAAATGATTGACGTGAAAGACAGAGGACATCTCCACAGTTATAGGATTGCTGATAGTGGAAAATGACCACAACTATAAGTTTAACTGAACATGACCTTTATTGAATAAAATTGTGGTAAGACCACTAAGTACAACTCTTGGTAAGACCCCAAATGTTTTAGGGCAATTTAATTAGCAAATGCCTTGAATTACAATTCTGAAATTAGTATTATTCTCCATTAGATATTTTTTTTTTAATCTTTTCCCCGAAAAATGAACTAGGTTCTCATAAGGAGGGATAAAACCATCCTAGCTAGGAGCTAAGTCCTGTCTTTATAGTAGTGTAGTGTTCCTATTTAATATTTTTTATGCTAACTGGGAGGATGTGTGTTATTCATGTTTGTTCAACCTTGTTTTTTTCAAACATGAAGACACGTAAAATGACTTTTCTCTTCTACGTGACCTTCTTGTTATAGTTAAAACTAGTTGGATTTGAATTGGAAATCCATGAAAAGTTATGTTTTGATTTGTGCACTCATTTGTTAGATACAACAAAGAAAGGGAAGTTTATAAAATTACTTCAGCATGCTTTTTATGACACACACACCACACACACCCCACCCCCAAAAACAAACAAAAAAACCAACCAGCCTCAGAAAAGTGATGTTACCTGTAGCAGTGAACTGCATTGCGTAGTTTTTAGTCACTGTTCCTTCAAACTGTAAGAAAAGTGGGTCTCACCAGATTTCATTTGTTGGTGAAAAGAGAGAAATTAGCTTGCTTTTCCAGTTACCATTGATTCATTCTAAAGTTTGAGCTGCTCATTGATCAGAGAGTGCTCAATAAAACTTCTTGGGTCGTGTCAAATAGAAGAAAGTATTTCTGTCATTGTGTAATAGTCTATCAAAAGCTGTTTTGGCTTTCTAACAAGTTCTACTTCCAGGTGCTAAACTGGTGGCTTCCTCCACTTGCCTTTTTTGACTTAAGGGATTAAGCAGTAAATGAGTTGTTTAAATTTTGAATTTGTTAAAATTCAATTTATTATGAAGTTGCAGTAAGTAAAGACTGTATAATATTAAGCCAGCAATTTGAATGTCTTTAACTTTCAAACAACGTTTCTTTAGAAAGAAAAGCAAGGCAGATAAATTAAGAGCATTTTGGGGGGGATTTTGTGTGTGTGCAGAGGGAAGCAGGTTGTGTTTATGTGCTGGTGTTCAACCTACTCTGGTGGGGCTTACACATTGCAAGCCAATGTCCTTGGAGCAAAGCGCGCTGGTATTTCTGTTGATTTCCGAGTGCCTTTTTGGTAGATTTACATTAGCAGGATGCAGTAGCCCTGGGAANTTTTTTTTGGGTTTCTAAGTTTTGTGCTTAATTTTTTTGGTTTTCCATTTGGTCAGATAAAAGGTTTATTTGTTACTTGGCTGAGAGGGGAGAAGCAAAAACGAAGCCTAAAATACTGACCTCTGTTCATGCTAATCTATATTTTTAACTGTTATTTCTGAGGGAGCGATTTATTTATGGTGACAGCTTGTTACTTATGGTAGCTGCTGCCAGCTTCTGAAGTAATCTGATAACGTCAAATCGTGAAGGGAAGCTATAGGCTTTGCCTTGAATGACTTGCTATAAATCATGTTCATAGCTGGTGTGTATAAGGATGCTTGGGTTGATACTGATAGAAATACAAATCAAATACAACNTTTTTAAAAAAAAAAATTCAAATGCTTTCTACCACATGGTGTCACATTATCAAAAACACTGAGACTATTCTTATGGACAAATTTATTTTCTAGAATTTCTTATTGTCTTTCTGGTGATAAATGCATGAGTCCTCTATAATGATGAAATGTGAGCATATAACTTTTCAAGTGTCAAACTGCAAAAAGCAAAATAAATGTGTGTGTTAGATGTAAAATGATTGACGTGAAAGACAGAGGACATCTCCACAGTTATAGGATTGCTGATAGTGGAAAATGACCACAACTATAAGTTTAACTGAACATGACCTTTATTGAATAAAATTGTGGTAAGACCACTAAGTACAACTCTTGGTAAGACCCCAAATGTTTTAGGGCAATTTAATTAGCAAATGCCTTGAATTACAATTCTGAAATTAGTATTATTCTCCATTAGATATTTTTTTTTTAATCTTTTCCCCGAAAAATGAACTAGGTTCTCATAAGGAGGGATAAAACCATCCTAGCTAGGAGCTAAGTCCTGTCTTTATAGTAGTGTAGTGTTCCTATTTAATATTTTTTATGCTAACTGGGAGGATGTGTGTTATTCATGTTTGTTCAACCTTGTTTTTTTCAAACATGAAGACACGTAAAATGACTTTTCTCTTCTACGTGACCTTCTTGTTATAGTTAAAACTAGTTGGATTTGAATTGGAAATCCATGAAAAGTTATGTTTTGATTTGTGCACTCATTTGTTAGATACAACAAAGAAAGGGAAGTTTATAAAATTACTTCAGCATGCTTTTTATGACACACACACCACACACACCCCACCCCCAAAAACAAACAAAAAAACCAACCAGCCTCAGAAAAGTGATGTTACCTGTAGCAGTGAACTGCATTGCGTAGTTTTTAGTCACTGTTCCTTCAAACTGTAAGAAAAGTGGGTCTCACCAGATTTCATTTGTTGGTGAAAAGAGAGAAATTAGCTTGCTTTTCCAGTTACCATTGATTCATTCTAAAGTTTGAGCTGCTCATTGATCAGAGAGTGCTCAATAAAACTTCTTGGGTCGTGTCAAATAGAAGAAAGTATTTCTGTCATTGTGTAATAGTCTATCAAAAGCTGTTTTGGCTTTCTAACAAGTTCTACTTCCAGGTGCTAAACTGGTGGCTTCCTCCACTTGCCTTTTTTGACTTAAGGGATTAAGCAGTAAATGAGTTGTTTAAATTTTGAATTTGTTAAAATTCAATTTATTATGAAGTTGCAGTAAGTAAAGACTGTATAATATTAAGCCAGCAATTTGAATGTCTTTAACTTTCAAACAACGTTTCTTTAGAAAGAAAAGCAAGGCAGATAA
>VZTM01022858.1:3769-29685 GCA_013400555.1 Jacana jacana
CCCACTCCTCCCTCATTACTTCTCACAGGAAAGAGAAACAGGTTGATATGTTCCCAATTATGTTTGGGTATCTGACCAGCAGAACTGATGATTAATTTTCAGCTACAGAGTTGTTCCAAAACTAAACCCAAAATGTTCAGTTTCAACTATTTTGGCATAAAATAAATGAAATTGATGTATTTAAATGGAAGCTTTCACCTTTAATAAAAAGTTGTTCAGAGTTTCAGAAACTGTGTTAAAGACCTCACCCAATGGTCTGGGCCACTTTGATGAGCTCTCATAAATCAAATCAATCACTTCTTTTTCTAAATTATCTGAGGTTGGCTTAGATAAAATATTAAAATATTTTTGATCTGCAATATTACTACTGTGGTTTAATGCAGATAGTATAGATATCTTATATCGAATAAATTGTAGGAAGAAAGCTTTCCAAACAAACTGCAATTTAATTCACTCATTTGTTTGGGATTAATCCAAATTTGTGATAATTTATAGGATTACGAAGTTACTTAATAATATTTACAGTAGTTAAAAAAAAAAAAAAAAGATAAAAGAGTAGTTTGTGGATTGTTCTAATTGAGTTTGAATTGTCTGAGGTTACTGACTTATTTTTTTAAACAACTTGCTTCGGATCACAGCTTGTACAAAAACATTTTGTTCTTTCTTGCTGAGATTACTGTCACGTTCATACTTTATCCTGAAAGATTACCTGTAGTCATCTAAGTTTAGTCTAATTAAAATGACAACAACGATCAAGTAAAAAAACCCAACAACAAATTAAAAGAAAAAAATTAAATCACAAAATCAGACTGAAAAACATAAGAAATACTAGTGTCAGACTTTGATATCCTCACTGAGCAGTACGTTTGGCGGTCAACAGTCTCAAAATCCTTCAAAACCACTATTCAGTTAAAGTACAGATGGTAAGATGTGGGCTAAATGGGACTTTGCAATTTGCTGAAATGATTAGTGATGAGAACTCAATTATTTCCGTATTCATGGATTTAAGTGATAATATAATGCTGCTTGCTCTCATTATCAGTGTAAAATAAAGGTCATCAGCTGGCTACAAAGATCAAGACCTGAAAGGGGCTATTATATGAGCTTCCACAAAATCCTAGTCATCTATATTCATACCTGAACTTTACCTGCACACACTGCATTGATGAATATTAGTGTATTAGACAGACAAACATCACCAGCTTAACACGGTCACTAGTTTTGAGTTTCATTACCAAATAAAACATCTTGCAAGCAAAGTGATTTCATTAGCATATTCAAAACACAGACTGTCTCAGTCTGAAGGTCATTTAAAATTCTTTGAAATATGAGACAAAGTTTTAATTCTTAAATCTTCCCTATCATTTAAAATGCATTATTATTTAGGAAAGTATTTCATAATTCTCACTAAAAATTTAATCCACGCAACTCAATTAATCATTACCAAGCAGTATTAAACCTGAAAGGTGCACATTCTCAGTAAAAGAATAATCATCATGGTATAGCACCACGTTGCCCTTTCATCTAAAGACCTTGCCATTGTCCCCAGAGGTATTGCTAGCATTTTATGGGCATGGAAACTGAAGTGTTAAGTAGCCTGCCCAAAATACAAAATCAGTGGCCAACCTAAGGACAGCAGCCAGATCCGTCAATGGCATTTTGATCAATGCTTCACTTACAAAACTATATATCTTTCAATGTATTCCTGTGCCATGGGGGAAAGCCTGAAATGTCTCATTAGGTGGATATAAAGACTCAAAAATTCCACTTGCACTTTCTGGGATGCATCCAAGGGCAAAGAACCATACTTTTCCAGTCTCCAAATTCAGAAACCACTGTCCAAGATATGAACTGATTCAGCCTCAATACATGTTGGCAGAGGAGAGATCATACCCTCATTTCAAATATAAACAAGAACAGGGGCCAAGGGAAGAGAGATTTCTGATTATTTCAGAGAAAAAATGGTGAGAAATAAAATTATCACACTCATATATGCACACCTCTTAAAATCTTACTCAGGTAAAAGTTAGAATGTGGCAATCTTCCCAAAGCAAAACTCAACTAAACTCAAGCAAATAACAATGGAGTGATTATCCTAAACAATTGTTATGGGACTATGAGAATTATTTATTCTTTGAAAGCATTCAGACATCTTCCTTTCTCCCCAAAGCAAGTATGTTACTGCTGCTCATTGGAACTGCATCTACACCCTTTCACAACATTACTACTCTGCTAACTAGGGCCTCGGTCACCTTTCAAGTGCCATATCACACAGGTACTGTGGTTGTGGAAACCATGATGAGAGGCAGGCACAACAGGTCTTCGAAATTTCCTTTTAAATCTCAGCACTGCATAATTTGACAGTATACACATATAATGGCAAGAAGCTTCTCATCAGGTGTGTTGGTCTAAAGCAGCAGATATTTAAATAAAATACTGTGCCACTTTCCAGGTGTTAAAGCAAACAAGCACAACTCAAACATGTATGTGTGAGGGGGGAGAAGCAGAAGAGGGAAGTCCTTCTGCTTTTTTACAGCGAATCACCCCAGGCAAATGAAATCCTAACTTCAGCTCAACAGCATTCAGGCTGTTGAAATCCCATCTTTCTTCCCATGCAAGGAAGCCCTACCAGGAGAACAGCAATAGACTGTGGCTAGGGAGAGCAATTCTCAGCATGGCTCAACTAAAGAATCATACAAGAGTTGGAATGGACCTTAAAGATCAGAGTTTCCAAGTTACCTCCCACCAGACAAAGTTGCTCAAAGCCCCATCCAACCTGGCCTTGAACACTTCCAGGGATGGGAATCCACAACTTCTCTGGACAACCTGTTCCAGTGCCTCACCACCCTCACAGGAAAGAATTTCTTTCTAGTATCTAATCTATATCTCCGCTCTTTCAGTTTAAAACTGTTACCCCTCATCCTATCACTACAGTTGCTGACAGAGTCCCTCACCATCTCTCTTTTAGGCTCCCTTTAGGTACTGGAAGGCTGTTATAAGTTCTCCCTAGAACCTTCTCTTCTCCAGGCTACACAACCCCAGGTCTGTCAGCCTCTCTTCATAGGTGAGGTTCTTCAGCCCTCTATAAACATTTCAGTGGCCCTCCTCTGAGCTCGTTCCAACAGGTCCACATCCTTCCTGTGTTGGGCACTCCATAGCTGGACACAGTACTCCATGTGGGGTCTCATGAGTGCAGAGTAGAGGGGCAGATTCCCCTCCCTGGACCTACTGGCCATGCTTCTTTTGATGCAGCCCAGGATGCGGTTGGCTTTCTGGACTGCCAGCATGCAGTGCTGGCACATGTCAAGCTTCTCATCCACAACCACGCCCAAGTCCTTCTCCTCAGAACTGCTCTCCAGCCATTCTTCACCCAACCTGTATATCTGTGCTGTGATTGTCATGTCTCAGGTGTGGGAGACCTCCTCTGCCTTGTAAAACAGCTTTGTAGGAATTCTCTTTTGGAGGGTGGATTTCTTCCCCTTCAGAGAACTCAGACACTTCCCAGCTTGTTATTCCTCAGTGCCTGCAAGAGCCCTGCTGCAATACCCTTTTCTTTCACCTGCCAGACCATCCCCATTGCAGGAGCTGGGCTTTTAAGGACGCCTCCATTAAGACAGTCTTGCAAAAGGTGCATTAAGCCCCATAATATGGAGGACAATACACACAACCTGGGGACTTTAAATATGCTTTTTCTCCACACATGCCTTCCTGTGAGGGACAAGAGTTTACCACAGTGAAATTCTACCATTCACATCACAGCCTGCATAACAAGGAGGGGTAGGGAAGGAACAGGGTGCACAAGCTGACAACAATCTCTACACCTTTTACAACATTTATCATGATAACTGTAGTGGATGAGGAGAAATAAGAAAAATCTTACAAAAAATACATAAGACAACCCTTGCAATAGCTTAACACCAAGCAATAAAAATAGCGTTCTTTATAAGACACTGTCAAATTATCAGGTTTCTTTTACAAGAATAATAATTATCCATGTGTGATGCTGAGTAACGTCTGTAACACAGAGGACTCTGCGCAGACTACACACTCCAGAAGAGCTATATGGTAGGAAATGCCAACCTTTCCTACATTCACATCCACTATAGACATAAAAGGAACTCCCTTAACCACAGAACACAGCTGAGGAAGAGCACTAACAGAATTCCCCTCCCCACTCACCCTTTCTGTTTCAGATCAGTATGAATAAGTATTTTCATAAGCAAAGGGGAAGCCAGCACAGGGAGATGGCTTGCAAACAGCATCTCTGCATTTAGCATGGTCTCAAGGTCTACGCTGACAATGGTGCCATATTCCCACCACTGGACTCTGAAATACAGTTATAGTTGAGGATCTGAACAGGTTAAGTAAAGAATAAATTTTTTTAAAAAGTAGGAAAAGGACAGTTTTACTACCCATTCTATAACACAATCCATTATAAACCACAAGAAAAACCTCAAGCCCAGCACCTATGTGAAACATGCTACCCTGCAAAACATAATATAGCTGAATACATCTTCCCAACACCCTTTGGTTGACCGAATTGATAAGTAATTTTTCCACTTTTCTGTCACCTTGTTACTTCTCTTTAGTGTTTCCTCCATTTTTCAGACCATGACCCTTCCCCAATCTGGAACTGGCTACAATCCCTTTTCTAAGCTCCCTCCAACTACTCAGTTGACTCAATCACTCCATGCAAAATCACTTGCATTAGAAGTTGCCACCTTTCTCTTGTCCAGTAAAACCCAAAACTACAAGTTGAACAAAAATATACAATATATTTGAAAAAAAAAAAAAGGCATGTCTGAAAGAACATTTTTAGCACGACTGTTCAGATATTAGGTACAGTTTATATTTATATTTTTATATATCCTTTTTATATTTAACTGGAAAAGAAAGTAAAGGAAGTAACAAAAACCCCTGTACATTCCCCTGTTACAAAATTATAGTAAGGGTAAAAATAACCACATTTTACTCTGCCAATTGGCATTTACTAGAAGCCAATAACAGTAATAGCACCATGTTCCAATTACTTTTATTTCACAGTAATTTTATTAGCAGTAAATTGATTTCTTCCACAACTGCCTTTGGATTGCTTCAGACTGACTAAATAACTACCCTCCCCACAGGCAAGAGGCTTCATTAGATCTGAGTAAGTACCAGCTTTTGATTTTTCAGTCTTGTTGAACCTGTTCAAAAAAGCTGGTGAACTACCTGACCGCTCCTTGCCAGAGACCACTCAGGCACCTGCCCCACTGTTTGCACCAGGCACCCCGACACGGAGCGAAAGGAACACAAAATCAGATCACTAGTCTCTATTGCAGTGTGATGAATTTACAGTGACTTTTCCAAATGCCTGGGAAAAAAACATCCCCATGCTGATGTGATTCACAGCTATTGTTATATTCTGCTATAGAGCTTTCATGCAGATCATCAGCCAAGCAATCTGAATGATGAATTAAGTCCTTTACCATGAAATTCTGCCACTATCAGTGACTGTTCTATACTAGCCAGAAATAAATTGCCTTTGAGTTTACAAAAGCTTTAACAGAGAAAGCTAACTAAGAAATATGGCAGTATATAAAAACATATGTTGCTAGTAATGCCTATGATAATGTATTGTCGCCACACAGCAAACACGGTACCTGAACAGAAGATTTCCACAAAGCCATCTTTTAATCTTTTTCTTAATCCAACACTCAGACTCATCTTCATGTTTGCAAAACATAACCACTTGTTCTTTTTTCCCCAGACTGTTGGAAGCACGTTCATACCATCTACAGAATATTCTTCCGAATGAATAGCATGATGTATTCCCAATAGCAAGCCATTTTTCAAGAGGTAACAAACTTTATATAGACAATAAATAAATTTATAAAATGAATACTTCATATCTAAAGAGACAACTAATTGATATTACTAAGTGCCTCCACCTGTCAGAGGATTTTATTAATAGCTTAGTTTTAAATAATCATTCTTAGGTAAAGATTACTTATTTAATTTTCAATATTTGCTCAATGCTTAGGAACAATATAAAGCAGTAAAATATCACATTAGGTGATGTCTGTTTCAAAAGTACCATTTTTGTAACGAAAGATACTATAGTGATATTAGAAAGAAGGTATATGGCAACACAAAACTATTTACCATAAAAAAGGAAGGCAAGACACCATTTTAGTGTGAGTTTGGATTTAAACACATAAATGATTCAGCAAGATTTTCCATGCTCTTACGATAAACTACATGTTAAAAATCAGGCTACTATTCTAATAATAGTTTTGTCAGCATGCTTGGCTCTCACTTGGCACATCAAAAATCAAAAGTAAGGTTTGTTTGTTTCAGCAGACATTTTATATCTATATTCAAACTAAGGCTCAGTGGAAAAATAACCCCATAGTCAGTCCAACGTTCAATTCTATGTAGGCTTCATCTAGTTTATCTATAGAGGCCAGAAGGATTGTCCCACAGAGATTTTAGATGTACATTTGCACCAGTACTTTTTCATTTTTGAAGAACAGGGGATAAAATAACTTGCAAGGTTTCAGTGCTCAAACTCAATCAGACACCATAAAACTTAGTTACAAGTCCATCTCATTGTCTTCTGCTTTCATTTTATGTCATCTTAATACTTCAGGTAGAAGCAACAAATTCTTTATGCTGTGCCAGCACTTACTGACCCCAATATTCAAGGAACTGGTATCCAAGTGTTGTTGCAAGCTTCTCTACAGAATTTGGGTTAAGATTCACAAAATAATGAGTGATAGTAAGAAATGGCAACTCAGATCACCCAGCTCTTGACTTCTTGCTTTAAAAAGTGTCCCACACTCTTTTTTTCCCAACATCATCCTAGAGTACTGCATCCAGCCCTGGAGCCCCCAACATAAGAAGGACATGGGCCTGTTGGAGTGGGTCCAGAGGAGGGCCATGAAGATGATCAAAGGACTAAAGCACCTCTCCAGAGAAGGTTCTGGGGAGAACTTGTAACAGCCTTCCAGTACCTAAAGGGGGCCTACAGAAGACAGGGAGGGACGCTTTATCAGCGACTGTAGTGATAGGACAAGGGATAAAGGTTTTAAACTGAAAGAAGGGAGATTTTGATCAGATACTAGAATGAAGTTCTTTACTGTGAGGGTGGTGAGACACTGGAACAGGTTGCCCATCCCTGGAAGTGTTCAAGACCAGGTTGGATGGGACTTTGGGCAACCTGGTCTAGTGGGAGATGTTCATGGCAGGGAGCTAAATGAGTTTCATGATCCCTTCCAACACAAACCATTCTATTAATCTATGATCACACATATTAATCTAGTCTGTCTGAATAGCTCTGTGTCATATGTGGATCCACTTCTTCAAAACTAGAGCTATGAACTACTGGCACATGCTTTACCAGGGGCAGCTCCTGATTTGGACCTCACCACTGACATCAGAGGTATGCATTAACTCACATGTCACTAGTGAGTTAAACTTAACCATGCTACTGCTGCTTGTGTGCAGTACTGCTCACTACTGTGGGCTTTACCATCCTAAACCAGTAAAATATGGTCTTTGTTCATTTTTCTGACCCTAGGTTGAAAAGCTTTGATTTTAAATTCAAGTGAGCTGTTATTTAAGAGAGATAAAACATGCATGCCTTTTCTCCCACTTATCGAGCCAGGAGTGTATGCAGTGCTCATGCCTGGAGCAGTTGGTTTGTTCTGAAAGCTGAGAAATTGGTAGCTGTTCTAACACACTCTAAGGGCAGACCCCAGAGGCACCAATGAACTGCTGAGAGCATCACCTTTCTGGTCTCAGCAGTCCCATTCTTTGCACTGTAGACTTTAAAATTGGGCCATTTATATTCAGAGCTTAGTGGCCTGGGACTGAAGTCTGTGGATGACTGTATTTCACTGGTGAGCTACAGTTCTTAGTGGGCACCAAGGTATAATCTTTGAAAGCTTTGGGCTTTCAGTGTTGACTATTTAGACTGTTTTCAAAAGTACCTCATCTGCATTCAGTGAAGGAGAGAGAGAGATTTGCCTCCCCATGGACCTGTAAGGTACAGGTGTGAGTGCATAACATTCTCTTATGGCCACCAACAAGGTTTTTCTTACTCCTTCCTTTCAATTTCCCTCCTCCTCGATCAAACAGCATGTTTAGTGTCTATCCAAAGTCAGTGCCAGACCTGACTATATATACACCCTCTGACCTCCAGCTCTGTCAGGTCTGTGCACAGCTCCACACTTGCACCTGCATTTCCTTCTGCGCAAAATGGCAATCTATGTAGTACCGTTTGTATTGTAAAAGACTAAAAATATTTAAGAAAAAAACCAAAAACTTAAGTCCTATCTTTGGAGTAATTTTTCTGACATATTAATAAGTCAACGTCTATTGTTTACCATAAACCTATTAGTTACAAGCCAACCAAAACAATTATGGCCTTTAGCCTAGGCATACACCCTATCTGCATAGTCAAATACTTAAATCATGGATATCTCAAAATTAAGGATGCCTTCATCTAACCTCTTAAAAAATCCACATATCCTGGAGAAGACTTCAGTGGTATAAACATAAATGGTATTTACCGCTGATTCCTCATAAGTTTGACCCCTTTCTATCTCATCTTCTCTAATCTGCTCCATCTCATATTTGTCCCCATACCTCCTGCTCATCATCACTGCTCATGCTTCAGGAGGGAAGATTTATAAATGCCTATGCACCCTTTTAACCTCCAGAAATATTTTGCTGTTTTTCAGCAGGTTACAGCTTTTCAATGCTACTTCATTAAGTACAGGCCAATTTTCAAAGGGATGTTAAAACACATCTCCGCATATTCCAAATTTTAAGTGTAGGAAAGAAATAGATGCTTTTCGAGAGAGGAGCTTTTGTTTGGTTTTGAGGTTTTTTTCAGCATAATCAAAGTAATTTCCCTTGCACTTTTCTCATAAGAAGTGGAATCAGTGAAACTGTCCATAAAAATTCATCTGAGACTCCTACTAACCATGAAAAATTTCATTCTGAATTGTCAAAGCCTGACAGCTATAAATAACTGCTGCAACACACAATCAGAGAAAGGGCTGGGCAGCCTTAACAACAGGCAACCCCAGTTATAACCTATTTTTCATCAGGAAAGGGAACAGACATTTATTATGATGCCTTGAAAGAAACAAAGCTGAAGGCCAAGGAGTCACCTGCCGTGCCTCCAGTGCCCACACATCTCAACAGGAGAGATGGAAAAAGAAGTGGAAAACAACCCTGGAGGAATGAGGGAAAAAAAAAAAAAAAGGAAAAAAGAAGAGGCAGAGGGAACCATGTGTGTGCTCTGTCCCTATATTTACATGAAGAGAACGGAAAGCGGGTCTTGCAGAAGCACCCCAAGAGCCCACAAACAGAGATCAAGCTGAATCTGCCATCCACCTGAAAATTATTTTTGTGCTAGTCAGGGGCAAGTAACAGGGGTATACAATGGTGTGAAGCAGGACCAGGCAGCACCGAATTTGTGGCCTTCAATAAAACCACCCTGTTACAGCAAGCTCCTGTCAAGCATCTGACCTTCTTGCACTGTTTGAAATGCTTCCCCTTCCCTGCAGTTGCCACAGGAGGTCTCAGACCCCACCCATACCCAGCTCTAGCTTCACAAGTCATCAAATTGCTGCTCAAGCAGCAAATGGCACAAGCTCTACAGAGTTTTACATTATTAATTGCCAGGAGATAGCTGATAATTATTGTACTGTGCGAAAGTATACATTACGCAGAAGACGAGATTAGTTCCTGAAATGGGCTGGCAGCACTAAACTGGGACTTACAAGTAATCACATCTGTAGCAATGCAATCCTCACGGCCCACTCTCCCATGCATAGCCCCCTTGCTGGGGGCTAGCCAAGGACCACCAAACTCCATCACCACCACTACCACCTCCATAGGGGTACTAGTTGCCTGGTTTTGAAGCTGACCTACTTCAACCTGCAGGCAGAGCTGTGGCACACACAGACACCATTTCCTATGGGGTCCTTAGACCTTTCTGAGCAGAGAAGGTCTCCTCACCCACCCCAGCATATTTGCTACACATCTCTAAATGTGAAAAGCAGAGATACAAGCTTTTAATGCCATGTTGTACAGTAAGATCTTCAGAGGTCATGTATGCAAAGGGAGCCAACGGAGCAGAAACATGTACATGGGCAGTTCCTACAGTAGCACTATTGAGGTTGTGTGCTTGAGCTTGAGACAGAAACAAGAGCACTCACACTTAATTCCTTGAGGAAATCCAGAGCACCTACCTCCTAATGCCATCTCAGTCATGCTCTTGAGGATATACAGAAAACTTGAAAAACTAACAAGAAAGGCATCTTCCTTAGGCAAAATAAAAATTGTACAATATATGGTATCTTTGCAGGTTGATTAAGTTCTGGATACAAAAACGATTTTTTGTCCTGACCAGCTTTTGAAATCAATTTCAGGATGAGCTCTCCAAAGCTGCTTTAAGCAATTTTAAAACCTTGAGTTTTAACAGGATTGAAAAATTCAGATCATCTAGGGCCCTTTCAAAACCCCATTGTTAACAGTGGTTAAAATACCCTACAATAAATTAGAATCAACCTTAGCAATTTACACAATAATTAAAGCATTGCTCTTTGTATACTTGGAGATTTGCATAATCCATAAAAAACAAAGAGCACTAAAAACCACATAAATTATATTTGAGAAACACAATAACTATAGCCACACTCAAAACAAATTTACAAGGTGTGTGTGTGTGAATAATTTAATCAGAAAAAAATACAAAAACCATGCACTGTTGAAGCTCTTCGTACTCTCATCTTTTTCCAGGAGGAGAAAACAGGCTATGCAGTATTTTTACCAGCAGGTGGCAACCCCAAACTGCCAGTAAAGCACTGCAAAATGCTCCAGGGACCTAACACTGTTTCTTCCCATAGTAAAATTCAGAAAAGAGGTAGAGCTCTATGGCACTGCAGTCCGCTCATGATTCCATTGACTGCACTATCACTTTTGCTTTTATTTTGCATTCTTCCTCCTAAAAAGAGAAGAAAATCCAAGCAAAAAACCCCAAACAAACAAAACCAAACAAAAAGCCCCAAACCCAAAACACCTCCAAACCCAACCAACCAACGAGAGCTAACAAACAACTAGCTTAGGTTCTCAGTGAAACAAGGCTTTTGCAGTCACATTTTGTGTGTGTACATGTGCACATCTGTACACATCTGTTTCCACATCAAAATTTCTCTCTCAGTGATGTGTATATTTGCAGGTTAGACTACAAAATAAAAACAGCGGAGCAGAAAGCTCCGCAGAGAAGGTGCAGTGTGAGCTCAGTCCTTTAGAGACCTGACAGCCCAAAGGACTATGGCAGCTCACTCAGGTCTCAGAGTCTTGAATGCCAGACGTAGATCCATACTTCACCAAACCCCATTTGACAGTGGCTCAGAACCCCCATTTGATACTTCCTGTTCCCCAACCCCCACTGACCAGAGAGACAAAACCATCATCTCCACAGCCTTTTAATTCCTAATTGTTTCCAGAACTCAAGAGAACTCATTTGTTAGAACAGATAAATCAACCAACCAAAAAACCCTGAACCCTACACTATGCAAAAGAGCAGACTATAAGAAATATATAAACCCAGAGAAGCCCAGTGGAAAGACTTATTATTATCAAAGCTTTCTGGGTTTTAATCCTCTAACTAGTGTTGGGTGTATACTTTGTGGTAAAGGAAGGTACATAAAACAGCCTAGCTGTTAAAGTCCAAAGAATCAAGAACAGGAAGAAAATTATGTTTGTGGCCAAAGTGGAATTCATTTTTCATTTATTTCCAAGGCAGGCTTATTTCACTTAACTTTAGAAATTTACAGCGAAGATGTCAGCAGCTGAGCCTGTCACCTTAGACTCTCTTTCTAATCAAAAATGAGAAATAAGTACATCAGGGCCCAGTTATCTGACCCATTTTAGACTACTTTTTTTTCCTAGATGAGATGAATTGCAACAAGAAGGGCCTGTTTCTCTCCACTGGCCATAAAGCAGATCCAGGACAGCCAGGTCAGACATAATAAGCCTATACAAACATTTTCTCAGTGAAACCTTCCATCCCCTCGAGGGCTCTGAAGAGCCATTAACACTTCTCTGCAGCATTAACAGAATCAACTAGCCACAATGCCTATAAAACGTTTCTCCATCTCCCCAGAAAAACAAGCATCTTCAGATAAGTTTTTAAGAGGTGCAGTGCTGCAAAGAAAGGCATATGAAAACACAATCTGTATTTTTAAAGCAAGAAAGTGTGAATTTAGCACTATTTTTCAGGAAGGTACTCAAGGTATACTAGTGTACTGTGGGTCAACTGCCTCAGGCTACAATGTGCCTAAAGTGGCCCAGGCCTGTTTTCCATTATTACATTGAGTCAGAAGCTCTTCGGGCAGGTGGAGATCCTTTTCCTCCAATTACCCGACTTGTTTTGAAAGCTTTTCCATGAAATCTTCATCATACACTAAGAGGCTATTCATACAAATACACAGCTCATGGAACAATAGGCGTTGATCCTTTCTTTGATAACTTCCTTCATGGGTACTATAAATGCAAAGTCATGCATCGCTATAACTTTTGAAGGGGCAATAAACAGGGGAACATGCAGTTGCATGGAATCACCACTGCAGCAGAGGGAAAATGAGCATGAGTTCTTGAGGGAACCACCACTCACCTTCAGCATGAGACTGTACAAGAACTCAGACCACCCATGTGCAGAGGTCAGAAACGAATAAGACTTCTCTCCACCACTCTTAAGCCATTCCCCTCCCCTCTCAATGCCTTTACTGCAGTCATATACTGGTTTAAAATACGAGTGATTCCTGGCAAACAGAAAAAGCTTGATGCATTGTATGGAGTACCTAATTGCAATAAAAATCCAGTTCAATTATGTGACCACCTGTTGAGAGAATAAGTTAACTCTGGTGAGAATTACTATCTTTACAAGTCAAGAACAATAAATCAAGTTGATTACCTCAGTAAAGCTGAGAGAATTAGCCTTTAAGTATTTGATTTAATCCTTTGATAGAAGTGTCTCATGTACATATCTACAGTAAAAGTAGTGGAAGAACAACAGGACAAACTGATTTTTCTTATTGGCTGAAAACCAAGCCTTTGATGATGTTCTAAATATAAAGGGTTCAATCCTCCAAAGTCTTACACGTTACCAGTGGTCTCAAAGCTATTTGAGCATCTTGCAGAACTAAGTCATAATTGCTCTCAGAAGAGCATATTGCTCACTAAGTAGAAAAGTATCTTCATTCATGATCTTTAGTTAATTACATTCATTTCTATCTCATTGAGCATAAGCCGATAAACTTGTGGGAATAGTTTAATCCATCTCAATTAATTGTACCACAATTACAACTCTCTGTCCATCTAGTTTTCAAAGTGTTTATTCTATTCACAGTAGCAACCAGCAACGTTATTTTAAGATGAGCTAAATACTTTGTAAACACTTGATCTAAGTCAGTCCTAGTTCTAAAGCAGTCAGGGACATTCACAACTATAATTATTGAAAATCTCATCTATTATGCTAGGATCATCGCTTCGAAAGAGAAGGTCCCAAGAACAATTTGCACATGTGACTAATGCCTTCCTCCTAAGCAGTATATGTGGGTAAGCACATACCCAGTGCAGCTAACGTAGACAAATTTTTGCTATCTCTACCTTGTCCTTTAGGTTCACTTCCTGAATGGAAGCTGCTACAATTGTAGTTTCTTCCACATTTTCTGCTTAGAAAGGTATGGGAAGGAAGGGCAATAAAAGATACTCCTGCTAGGGAGTTGTACATTTTCAGCTTCTCCCCTAGAGAACTTTAGCAAGACTTTTAGCCACTGCCAGTGAGGCTTTCCAGACACCTATTGGCAGATACAGTTCTGACTCTCCAAGTTTCTACAGACACTGTCATTTCATGTGCTGCTGCTGCTGTGAATGCCCATTTTGTGAGGGCAGCACTTGAGGATTCAAATATTTTAGAACTAGCCAGGTCAAAAAAGTGTCAATGAAGTGTTCAAAGGCCTTTTCATACTGAAGAGTCAAGGGCAATGAGAGAGTGGCATTTTGCACGGTATACAATTCTTCACTTTCTAAAAGAAGTATGACAGCTGTTACAAACATGAAAAAGCACTGGTCAGCTGACTGTTTGTTGGTAGAAAGAGGACTTTAAGTACTGAATAAAACTTAACTATGGCCAAAAAGAAGGGGCACTAGATCACTATAGTGATCACTTTATCCAGTGCTTCAAAACTGTGTAAACAATTAATACAAAAAAGTCATCCCAGCCCAGGTATCACATGGGAGACAGAGTACATGTGTATTCAATTCAAACTTCAACAGTTGTGCCACCACATGACTAAATTAATGCCAAATCAATGTCTTAATTTAAAGGTCAGTACTAACATTCAAGACACCTGGATAATGTTCTTGATTCCGTTACTATACTAAGCTCTCCACACCTCCATTTCCACATCCCACTCTGTAGACCTCCAGCACTGAATGGGGCCAAAGATTAGTGTGTACTCATTTGAGTGGTAGAGCCCAAGAATTTCCTTCCTGATCCTCTCTTTAAGAGAGTTTGTACTTTTGCATTAGTTCTGAATCATCCTCTGATGACATAGAACTTCTTGCTGTTGTTTCCAGCCCACACACAGTTGTTTATCAGGTTAAATAGCAAATGTTCTGTTATCTTGCACATGGAAAGAAAGAGATGTTTTGGTCAATCAAGACATTCCTGGTAATACGTTAAGAAGGACTTGACAAATAAATGGAAACTTCCATACTGTTAAAAGATCTGTTTTCCAGCTCTTGACACGTCTCTTAGGTTCAGCTATCTGTGGTGAAGGGAGTGACAGTGACAGAGTATTTGAGCACAGATATGACACTAGTGTAATAGAATACACATAGCATAGTTTAAAAGCAACAATCAGTGATTTTACTGCTTGATTCTTATCATGGGGACTGCAACTCAGAAATCTAAATGCCCACTGTTATGTGTTAGAAATACACTATCAGAAAAATAGATGTTTCACATCAAATTAGGAAGTCAGCGAATCATTTCAGGAGAATTTCAGTTCTTTAAGGGGATGCCATCAAAACATGCAACCCACAGTGGCAGTTCACTCCCTCTAATTTTGGATATCCTAGAAATACAGTTCTGAGTTCTCCAACACCCATAATTTCCCCCTCCTTAAAAGGACAAGTTTGCAAATCAAAGTTAAGGTATAACAGCCACTCAGATTTGTCACCAATACTTCTCAAAGTCCTTTTTCCTAACACTAAATACTTCCTGCTAGAGTTTGGAAAATATATTACCCTAGATCTTTTATATGAGACTCTTGAGGCACAAGTTATATTGAATGACACAGAAATACTGAAAATCCATGCTTGGGGCTCGGCAGGGACTGTCTCTGTACTGTCCCCTCCCTCTGCCAGGATGTCCTTGGGAAGGAGCTGCTCCATTCAGTAGCCCCAACAGTGTCAGTGAGTAAATACTGGGAAGGAGAACACGGGACTCATCTTGCACCTGACGTGAGTTTCACAGAATCACAGAATCATCAGGGTTGGAAAGGACCTATGACATCACCAAGTCCAACCATACACACATAAAAAAATCTCCTACAATCTTAGCCACTAGAGCATGTTCTGAAGTGTACATCTACACATTTCTTAAATATCTCCAGGGATGGTGACTCCACCACCTCCCTGGGCAAGCTATTCCAATGCCTGACCACTCTTTGAGTAAAGTAATTCTTCCTAATATCCAATCTAAACCTCCCCTGTTGCAACTTCAGAGCATTTCCTCTGGTTGTGTCATTATGCACTAGGAAGAAGAGGCCAGCACCCACCCCCCTACAACCTCCTTTCAGGTAGTTTTAGAGGGCAATGAGGTCTCCTCTCATCCTCCACTTCTCAAAACTAAACAAACTTAACATGCCCAGTTCCCTCAGCCTCTCCTCATATGACTTGTTTTCTAGAACCCTCACCAGGTTGGTGGCTCTCCTCTGGACATGCTCCAGCACTTCACTGTCCTTCTTGTAGTGAGGGGCCCAGACCTGAGCACAGTACTTGAGATGAGGCTTCTCCAGTGCCAAGTACAGAGGCGCGATCACTTCCCTACACCTGCTGGCCATGCCATTCCTGATACAAGCCAGGAGGCCCTCTTGGCCACCTGGGCATACTGCTGGCTCATGTTAAGCCAGCTGTCCACAAACACCCCCAGGTCCTTTTCTGCTGGACAACTTTCCAGCCACTCCTCCCCAAGCCTGTAGTGTTGCCTGGGGTTGTTGTGACTGAAATGCAGGACCTGACACTTGACCTTATCGAACTGCAATCCCTCTCATCCACCACTATCAAGCAATGTACTCTCAAAGGTTTTTTTCAAATACAAGTTTAATAAAGTGAGAAGTCCAGTTCAAGCGGCACCAAACAACTACAGTCTCTCCAGAAACACAAGTAATTTCTTGTACAAGACAAATGAAGTCTGGCTTCTAACAGATTACCTACACATATGTGAACTTTTCCTCTATAGTAGTTTGGTTTTTTCCTCCCTTGATTTCCCAGCATCTAACACCAGATGAGCTCATTCTGCAGCTTCATTTCACTCAACTGAATTAATATTTTCATAAAATCTTATACTTTATATAGTCTGACAGCCTCCTGACAAAGCGGACTGAAATTGGTCAATGAACTCAAAAACTACTAAAAAAGCAGGACTGCAATTTCTCATCTCATTAGGAAACCTGGCTAGTTAGCCACACCAGCTACACTTTAAAAAGCATTTTTTTCCACCCTTTTATGCCAGAAAACTAGATGTGAAAGCACCCAGGACTATTCAAATCTGGACTGGTCTGACAGATTGTAATTCAGTTCATAGCTTCTTAAGCGACCTACAGGTAGACCTTTCCTTCTCCTTCATCAAAATTAATAAACATTCATTTCTTTCTTGTCCATTAGATTTGCAGAATTTAAAAGACAGTAACTTTACTACCTTAATAAACAATGTCTGCATCAATAAAAATCCAGGTTAATTTGCAAGCCACTTATTATACCTGTAATACAAATAATAACACAGAGCAAACATCATTGGTCTGAACTAATATTCAAAGGTATTGCAACATTCTTTAACGGCTAGAGCTGGAATATTGTTTTCTGATATTAACCACAATAACTTATTCTTCATAAAATTTTTTATACACAAAATTCCGTGGGCTTTCTTTGTTACTAGAGAAATGACAACATAAAATTCATGGTGTTTGTTAGAGTTTGGTGGCAATAAAATAAAATACTAGAATTTCAAGAAGAACATGGTTCTCAAACTCAAGCACTTCAAACTGGCTTTGGAAAAAGGTTGTAATTTTGTGATTTATACATGTAGAGGGAATTTTCAGGAGAGGCAGAAAACATTCTCTTCCAAAATGACGCTGTCACCAGAGATGGATTGGGAGGGGAGGAAGAAAAAGGGCAGTTACCAGTTACTAACTATCCTCTTGTAGCCAACTCTAGTTTGTAAACAGAGCTGAAAAATACAAGCAAAGGTTTGATTTCTTCTATGTGGTGGGGACATGGGGGATACAGTTCAGCTCTCCTTGTATATACTGCGATATTCAGGAAATAGACTATTTAGGTTTCCCAGAGTATCAGCTGGAAGAGCAGGCTGGAATAGGGATGAGGTCAGGAAGATAAATCTAAGAATGGGCCTGTAGCTAGAGAATTCTAATAACCCAACAGAGGATGCCCAAAGGCACTATATTGACAGGCAATGGCCAGCCTTGGTGCAGGACCATTTTGGGATGCAAACTGCTGCCCCTCCTCTGCTTCTGCAGATTTTCAAGATAGAGGGCTAAGGGGAGGGAGTTCAGCAATCAAATCCCATCTCCGCCTAAGAATAATCAGAACTTTAAAGATGCTCTTTACAGAATCACAGAATCATATAGGTTGGAAGAGACCCTCGGGATCGTCAAGTCCAACCATCAGATTTAGTTTAGGCATAGATGGAGAAAAGACTCACACTTAACTCTAATAACATAATGAAGATTTTAACTTTTAGCCGAGCTCCTCAGAAGTAGGCAAAGTTACTCAGGGCCTGACGCAGAGCTTGAGAAGTCAATAAGACCCTTACTTGTGAGCCAGGGATACGAAAATTGAGTCTTGGAGAGTGGGGAATCTTTCCAAAGACAATTATAATCAGATAATCAGGTTTGTAGTAAGTATCTGAACAGAGTTGGCATGGCGGGGGTGGTGAGAAGTATTACCCTTAGTAATGTAGATTTCCTGCAGGAAATGGGCATATTTTCATTGGATTTCACACTGAATTTTTCTTCTGACATTTTTAAAAAACACTCTTTCATTTAAATTATTTGTAAGCCATCAGATCAAATCAGCTTGTGGGTCACATTGGCTGCTAATCAGTCTGAAACCCATTAAGATATGCTTACTTTCTGAGAGGATTTGATGGTCACAGAAAAATCATTACTCCTGTGATATCTTACAAGGCAGAACTGAAAAAAATATTTTACTATATTAAAAAACCCCATGAGTAAGAGTCAATAAATCTATGATCACCTCAACTGTTTTTGCATTTACCTTCATTATTCCATAATATTTTTCTTATGTGTGACTACATCCATACTAATATGGTCAGTCATCCTGACACTGATACTTGACCTGATATTCGATAATTGTTTTATAAAGACACCCAAAAAGAGAAACCACTACACTTGAAGCAACTATTTTTGATGACCTAAATCACTCTAAGGTTCAGCATATCAAAATCAGTAATTTGAATATATGGTATTCAATTCCATTTCAACTAGAATATGACACTGAAAAAAAGTTATATGTACATTTAAAATAACCCATAACTTTCTGATTGACTTCCAGAATATAAAACATAGGAATAGCAAGGTTTGACTCTATATAACCAAAAGAGATGACACCTTTCTAAGATTCTGCTTACACTATTCAGCCAGCTTTTATGTTTTTAAAAGGCATGACTAACTGAAATAGATGGAGGTTTTTTTCCAGGCAAGACTGGTTGGTTTGCTTTCTGCTGGAAGGCTACTACATCTGAGATGGATGGTGATTTCCAGTTACGGAGCAGGGTTACACACTAGAGCACAGATGCTAGGAAGTTCAGAGCTTCCCAGGGTTTTAACAAGGAAGACCATCTATCCTACTTTTACCACTGATCCTCAGGTCTCCCCTAGTGAGGATTTCCCTTGACTTGAAATCTCCTCAGCCTTTGCTATTTCCCTCTATCCTTTCCTTAAGGGAACTGTTTTGCTTTTGGTTTCATTAACACTGTGATCTCCTTCCCCCATGATTTTCCAACTCCACAATAAAAAACCATCATCCCTTTTGAGCACTGAAAATAGATCTTCAACAGAAATGACTCTCCTAGAAATTCATTGATGTGCTTATAGTTTGAAGAATAGTACAGTAAAGGGGCATATCATAGTAGCAATACCAGTATCTGCAGCAAACTGAGCATCTGAAGCCCTAGGAACACTTTCTAAATCTTACTGATTTAGCAAAGGACCTGCTCACAGAAAAGAAAATAATTAAAATTCCAGGGAACTGCACCAATATCTAGAATGCTTTAGGAAAAAAAAAATAAAAGACAGAGAAAGAAAATGAATACCCCAACAAACAACTAACCAGGTCCATGAACCAGGAACTTAATCATAAAACAATACATACTATTTATGGATCAAAGACTGACTATGACAAAAGGAAATGCCTATCAAGATAGATAGAACAGTGTGTGTATCTTCCAGCAGACACCTCAGCCTCTGCAGCAAATCCTCAAATTGTGCAGAGAATGAACTATCCATTAGCCACTAGCCAAGAAATCAGAACTCATGGCACACCGACAGATATGGTCAGCCAAATACATCCCTCTATTTCTCTCCAGTTTTGTACATCAGGCCAAAATTTTGTCATGCTGCTCTGCATGGTAAAATGGAGAGGGCTCCAGCCCAGTGTATTAATTTGCTTTTCAGTCTTTAGTTCATGGACTGCTGGTGGTTCATAAAACAGAAGGTGATCTGTGAAGCACCTGCTGAATCAACCCCAAATACACATTTCTCATACACAGAAGAAAATAAAAAAAAAAAAAAGGAAAAAAGATACTATTCATAATTTTGCTTAACATCTTTTTAGTTCAAAACAAGCATTATGGCAAAAACTGCAAATACAGCTGTTTTCCATAGGATAAGAAAAAAACACCCAAACAACAAAACACAAAAACAATGCATAAAGTACAAGACATAGTGTTGCTCTTACAGGGTATCTTGTAGGCCCTTGGACTTGGGGAGTGTCAGTTCTCAGACAAACTGTTTTCCCTCCAGGAAAATAGTAAGGGAAATCTTCTAGAAGTAGCCTTCTCTTAATTTTTTCATTACCCTGCACTGCTGCACTTGCATTTCCCTGTTTGTGATATGTGGAAATAGAGCCTTTGCTCTTGCAAGACTGCAACTGAAACACAGAGATGTTATTCTTAGTGAATTCAGAATCTGGACTTCAGGAAATTAATTCTTGTGCAATGCAAAAACATGAATTAAGCATCAATTGAAACTGACAGATTGTTGCTCTCCCTCAGCTTAATCCCTAAAAGACCAAGTTGTTCCAATTCATTTCCTAATGGGCAGGTATCCAGATCACAAACAAAAAACCGTCACAATTAACTCTGGCATCCTCAGTGATAATCTCAACAGAGATCTGGAAGAGTAAAACAAGTTTGCAGGCCATTCCAAAGGCAGTCAGAGATCCTTCCAGAACACAGGAGGAGTATATCCAAGGGAAAAAGAAGATTTATTATCTACGGCTTCTGTGTTCCATAACCCTCAGAAAGTTTCAGGTTTCTAAGCACCAACCAGTGCCTTTAGTTGGAGGGCCACAGCAATTAATGACTACAAAGATGGGGTTTAGAACTTTTCTTGTACTTTTTGGAAGGAATTTTGACGGTGTGTCTGTCCTTCAGTTGTTCTATCTCTGAAAGGAGACATTTGTACTTGACGAGCTTTAAGATCCCTGGATGAAGAATCAGTTGAAAACAAAGAGTTATTCTTTTCATGAAAGAAAAATTCAAAATTTTTACTAATTTCTGGTAGGACACTTGCCTATTTCTAGCTTATTTTCATAATTTATATTTACATACTGTTAATAAGCAAACAACATATGGCAGATAACACATGTTAAACTGAGGGGAAAATACTGGGAAAACTCACAGATGTGACTCCTCAATGCTACTGAAACCTGCAGGATCTGAGAAAACTGACATGGGTTGAACTCTGAAATGTTTTTAGGGTAATACTAAAGTCTGCTCCTTCACTTCCCAACACATAGACCTCAAAGCAAAGTTAAAAGGAACATCTGTTCTTAACGCTCCAGAAAAAAAAGATGTTTTTTTTCCTGGTTTCTTACAAAGTAACAGAAAAGAGGATAGTAAAAAAAGAGGGTGGTCTATATTCTCAGCTGCATAATTAAAACATGAGACATTAGTATCAGGCTATATATTCAAGAACATCAGAAAGATTGAAACAGTAGTTTCAGAAACCACAGTACTCATGGAAGAAGAGTTTTCATGGAGCAGCATAAGACTGGAGTTTGAAATACTGCTAATCCTCTAAGTCTATATGAAGAAGATGAATCTGCAGGCCCAGCAGCATACGTCCACTGGTGCCTTCAAAGCACCTCTCCAGGTCCCCTTTAGGAACATAGCTGCTGCTGTTTTCCTTTTCTGGGCCTCTGCTCATCAGCACAGTGAAGAGGCAGCATGTGGAAAAGATGAGTGCAACCTGCACGTGGCATTATATTATTGTGTTTCAGAGTTGCTATAGTTTCATACCACTGGAAGTCAACAAATTTATTTTTTTTCCCTCATTTGTACCCTGTCCATGCCCTTCCTCCATGGCAACACGGTAGAACAGCTGACTTCCTGACACACCAGCCCATCTTTGAAAAGTCAATCACATCACACTCAGTGTTACTTTGATATTATTTACCTTGACTTCTTTGTTCATTATTTTCATGTGCTGTTCTAGCATTTCACTTGTTCTTCCACTCCCACTGAAGGGAGATGTGTTTACTTCAGTACAGCCTACTTCCCTTTCTATAAGCCTATGGGTCTACAAGTCTGTTTACATTTTCTGATTTCTACAGATAGACCACTCTTTCCTGTACCTCTGAACATGGGCAGTGACAGGGAGACAAAGCAAAGCATTAAACAGACTTACTACGTTCATTGCTATGCATATTAACTTTCCCTAATATTCAACTTAAATGACGCAGTGATTTCCTTTTGAATTAATGTAATTCAATTACATATATGTGTGTGTTGGAGGAAGATGCATAGAAAATATTAGGTGAATAATTCTTTTAGTTGTGTGTTTTGTTCTTCTTTCTTCCGTGACTTACATCTGATGTATTTTTTTTGGTCAAAATTCACCATACTTGCAAGAAAAAAAGATGGGGTGCTCTGGTTGGAGGCTTTTTGTCAGTTTGAGGTTTTTTTGGCCTATTTTTGATTAAAAATGGGTATATTAAAATAGAAGACACAGTAATATTGAGCATGCTTGCAGCTTTCAAAGTGCCAAGCTCTGACTATGCTGACAGCTAATTTTTTTTAGGACTATATTATTTGCCTTCTTTTGCCATGTCATATCCTAGAAGGACATCCTTTATAAGCAGAAATAGTCCTGCAGAGAGGTTTGTAACAGTTGAAGCCAGAAAATAAGCATGTAAAATAGCTTGTCATTCTCTTCAAATAAAGAAAAATACACTATACAGTGTTAGAAATAATCCTGATTTAATACCAGCAACTGAAATTATGACCAGCTTCAGTAACAGGTATCTGCCTGCAATCGTCTTCTGTGTTGGATGTTACAAATAAATAAAAAAATAAATGTAGTAAATACAACTACCTTCTCCATGCTGGTGTTTGGGAACTACAGGTTTGAAAAATGCAGTTTATCAGTCTTTTACAGAAACAATGTAAGTCTTAGTCTTTCACTGCTCCCTTAAAAAGCAGATTACCCTTGCTGGATTCCCTCTTCCATTGAGGGATTCTGCTGAATGGGTTACTAAACTCCATTTTACCAGGGAAGCCTCTAGACCTTGGCACTCTTTTACTAGTCCTCCCCCGGTTTCCAGAAAAATGGGAGGTCAGCCCAAGGGCTTCCCATGAGATGGGTGATTCAAGCAGCCCAGATGGTTCCCTAGCTATTTTGAAGTAACTTTTCAGGAAGAGAGGGCACCTAGCTACACTATTTTTTTGTCACATTAGCATGAGGGAGGAGTGGTGGTGGCAGTTTAGAGGACTAGATTTTCATTTAATTCTCTGCTAAAGCCATTGTCATCACAGTACTGGGCATTTCAGGCAAATAAATAGGAATTATTTAGGTGTTTTACATTCCTTCTAGAGTTTGGCTTGTGGTAAAGGCATCTTTAAATTTGGAGCATCTTTTTTCTAGACCTGTCCACTGCTGGGCAGATGTACCATGCTCCAAGCATTGGAGCAATTCCTCAAGATGAAAACCATGTTTCACTGATGGTTAGGTGTGCCTTCCACTCAAGAGGAAAAAATATCTGCTATGCATCATAAACTTTGATTTACAAGTACAGGCTCCTTCCCTCTAATGGATCAGAATTCACACATTAGTGCTTTCCCCCAAATATTAAAGTAGCTCAAAATGCTGAGCACAAAAATATAACAAAACATCCTTCTGTTTATACTTTATAACATACTGTACCTTTTGTTGAAGTCAGCTATACTGAATCATGAAGAAATACAGAATTCAAAAGTACACAATGTGCAATAAATCAAGCTTTCTAGTCTGTGAAAAGGAGTCCTTTACCGGAAACATCAAACGTCTTTGCAAGATGTGTAGTTGCTTTTCTTCCGCATTGTTGCCCAGCCTTTCAAGAGACTTATTTGTCAAAGCCTTTTTCAAATATTTGATTCTGCAATGATAGAAAAGGTACGTACTGGTCTCTAATCCCCATTGCATGTGTTATTTGGCTTGATATCTTGCACTTAACACTAGGAATTTAATTCCAAACATAAGTAGTTTGATTAACAATGAAAAACTGTACATCCATCTAGGAACAAGAGGTCCCTTTCTGAGAAGAGCAGGTTTTGTATTTGATAGTGTGAAATTCAGGTACCTACACTGCCAATGGTACCTTACTGCCAGCAAGAGAAAGTATTTAAGTGTTTCCATAAAAAAAAGTACCCCAACAAATCACAACACAAACCCAACCGCAACACCCACTCCAAAACCATACTTCAGTTCTACCTGTAGCACTGAATAGTACAAGATCACTACTATGCTTTGTCAGATTACTTATTCTTTTGTACTGAAGAGTACTGCCTTTCAAATACAATGAAGTCAGATCTCCATTATATGTATCAGGAAGAAAACAGGAGTTGAGTAACTCTCAGAAATTTCAACTGCTTCAATCAAGGTATAGCTAACCAGTTCCCCTTTCTAGTCCATAAATGCTGTATCCTGTCTTTTGCAGATGCACTTGTCAAAGCCTCTGCTTCTTACTCTTATGCAATAGATAACACTTATCAGAAAGGTACCATTATGCCCTACTGAAACCTGGAACCCAAACAACAGCAAATATAGCAAACTGATTGCATTAGTCAATATATGACAAATGGTATCTGCTGTCTATGCTGTTAATATTCAGGTGCTTGGACAGAAACAACTTTGTCCAGATTGTCACTATTACTTTTTTGTAGCCAATTCTCTTATACTATTTTACTTGCCTCTTAGAAGCCAAATGCATACTGGTTTTCCATTTCCAACAAGTGTTTTGTATCTAGATAAGCTGGGGCTCTCTTCTGTTTGTCATATACCGTGTGTCTACGTGACAAATGCTCGGGACTGGGGCATGTCCAAATAGAAAATTTTCCTTTTCCTGCCCTTAATTGCCTGTAGTCTCAGAATCTGAACTGAAGGTTTGGTATCTACCTTGAAATGGTAACACATGTTCTCCTTAACCCAGTCATCAACAGAAGGAAGCTCCTCACACCTTCCTAGCCCTCTCAAGATATTTTTAATGAGGCTGGACAAAGCATTTCACTCAAGAGCTGTTAGTGACTAGTAAATTGCAGCAGTGTCAGGACAGACCTATTGTGGACTTTATACTTCAAAGTTCTTGAGATAAATAGCTATTAATCACTGCCTTTTGGGTTATACTGGAAGCGGTTAGTAAAGACAACTAGAAAGTGCTATTTTTAAACTCCTGCCAGGATAGGCAGATGCCTAAAAGGCTGACAGGTCAAGCAGTATTGATATCATCTCAGTTCTTTCTATGGTCCTTCAGACACCTACCAACTCTATGGACGATTCAGAGATTGGTGGAAGCTGAGAGAATGCAAATTTATTACTTTAGGAAGCATAAGATCATAACATTTGTTAGGTCACTGAGATTTCACCAAGTAAAGGGTCAGGCATCATTACAAAGATCAGAATGGGAAGTCATCTACAGATTCCCCTTTAACTGGTAAAGTATCAAAACCTCATCCTTCATAAGCAGGTTATTTCTTTAGAAGTGACAGGTTAAAATAAATGCACTTTGCATGTGGAAGCAAGAAATTAAGTTAAATGACAACTTCAAAATCAGTTATACTTACATAGCAGTGGTTTTAGAGAAGTAGCAACCTGAACATGCTGCTTTTCTGTCTGCTAACATTTTCCTTAACTAAATACCAAGGTTGTAAGTCTATAAAATACTCCATGACAGAAGGCACAAATCACAGCTCCTGTCTTCTCTAGATGTTACTGTAAATAACACCAGTAGCAACAGGGACCGCCTCATAATAATTTTGTTCATTATATTAGCAAGGTCATCCATGGTACTGTTTCTTGCCCTGCTTTCACGGTGAAATTGTATTCAGCTAT
>VZTM01022859.1:0-94543 GCA_013400555.1 Jacana jacana
CTTTTCCTTATCTGTGTTATGCATTTATTCACTGTTGCCATACTGAGTGGCTCACCAACTTTAATGCAGTGGCAGTGGAATGGGTCAGGGAAATGCTATTATCCTGTACTGTATAAATGAGAACCAATATAATGATAAATAAAAGGCTTTTAAAATTTTGTCCTGATAGTTTGACCAAGATCACAGGACAGTGAGACAATGCTGAATGCAGGACATTGAGTTTGACCCATAAGATTTCTAACTGCAATGGAGCAGACAATAAAATGTCTTCCATATATCATGGAGAATCCTGAACTTGGTGTCAGGGGAGCCCAGACTGGAATAGGAAAGACCCAAATATGTGCAACTGTTTTCCAATGCCTTGTGAAAACAAAATTCTGCATGTGGCAGTTTAATGCTCTATCATGTATTGGGCCGATGGAACAGGATGTTCTTTAAACTGTCTTTTTTAATCAGAATTAAGGTAATAACTTACCTGAAGTTGGAAAGCAATTGGGAAGAGGAGGGGACACGTGGAGAACATGTCCTGCTCTTGTACTCATGGTTTCCTCTCTTTTCTTTTTCAGTGAGCATGTTTTTGAACACATTAACCCCCAAGTTCTATGTTGCCCTGACAGGCACTTCGTCATTAATCTCGGGACTTATACTGGTAAGTATTAAATATATTAATATCACTTTACAAATTATTTGCTATCCAGAATGGGATTTCAGACTTTATCCAGATGGATAGATGTCTTTTTTTCCCTTAAACTTATATTTCTGCACTACATAAGCAGTGTATTTTTTTATTTGTACATCTTTTTTTTCCTGTGGGAACAACAAAAAAAGAGATGTTTCAGTGTCTTTGAAAGAAAGAAGTCTTAAAGGACAATGCACCCCACTAGCAACCCTGTAGTAATTCCTAAAAAGCATCTACATGTTAAGTGTTTCCAGCAACAAGTATTACAGAAATAAAAAGGATGGTAAGAAAAAGAAGAGGAGAGGTACGAGATATCTCAGCTTAGCATGGTCCTTTTAGAAAGTTACAGCAGGACATACTAGAGAAACAACGAGCAGAATATTAGCAATGAACCCAGTTCTGGTGCCAAGATTCCAAGGGATAATTATTTCAGATCTTCACTTTTAAAATCTTTTCAATACATATCTGCCTATTCGCTTAAAGGTCTGAAAAGTATTTTTAAACCATTTAAAAACCCTTCCTCCCATATGTAACCCCTGAGGGTTTCAATGTGCAATTTGATGCAGTGGAGTGAATCGTAATGCCATCTCAGTGCAGGAGTCCAAAGCAGAGCATTTGCTCTGGATTTTATTCAGTGTCTTCATAGAAACAAATGGAGTTATAAAAAAACATCAAGTAATCTGTCTGCATGGTGTACTTAGGGCATTAAGCTTATGCTGGGCTGTTCTGTTTCCTTGCTGCTGAGAGCTGGTTTTCTACTTACATAAATGAATAGAATAGAATAGAATAGAATAGAATAGAATAGAATAGAATAGAATAGAATAGAATAGAATATTTCCATTAGAAAGAACCTCCAGTTCTTTCCATGATCATCCAGTCCAACTGCCTGACCACTTCAGGACTGACCAAAAGTTAAAGTGTATTATTAAGGCCATTGTCCAAATGTGTCTTAAGCACTGATAGGCATTGACCACCTCTCCAGGAAACCTGTTCCAGTGTTTGACCACCCTCTTGATAAAGAAGTGCTTCCTAATGTCCACTCTAAACCTCCCCTCGTGCAGCTTTGAACCATTCCCACATGTCCTATCACTGGATACCAGGGAGAAGAGCTCAGCACCTCCCTCTCTACCTCCCCTCCTCAGGGAAAGGTTGTCTTGGTTTTAGCCTTGTTTGTTCAATTAGTCTTAGGTCCTTTGTCTGAAAACAAGTTGTGTGCTTTTAAAATCTGCTGGATACAAGCTGCAGAGCCTCCCTGACCAAACTAGGCATGGAATTGGCAGACCAATGGGACTAATTTTAGGAGTGTAGTTGCCATAGTGGTAAGTGAAAAGAGAGAGAGACATGGCTACGGGCTGGTTCGCATCACCTTGGATCTTCTGACCTCAGAAGAACCTGGAAGCAACGAGGATCCTAACTAAGTAAAATCCATCAATTTGGTGTGGGAAATCCATACATCTCACTTCCACATTGCCTGTAGCTGATGTAGACAAAGAAATGGCAACCTTGACTCCCGAATGCCTGTGAGACTCATCACTCAGGTGATTTCAGGTGTATAAAGTCTCGGGTGCACTGCTGCTGTGCCTTGCTCTGGGGTTTCCTTGTAGCAGACGGCAATTACTTAATGTCTGCACCTTGGGCATTCATCATCTTTGTGTGGATTGAGCCCCAAAGCACAGGACACAGCTCCAGAGACATCAGCAGGTGTTTCAGAACATAAACAGGAGCCAGACCCGGAAGACTTGGATTCAAGTTCAGCACAGCTCACTCAAATGCATGGGAGGAAAATACTGAATGTTTCAGTCAGTGCTGTCACTCAGGAAAAAGAAAAGGCCAGGCCCCACTGCCAAGATGAAAAGGAATGACAGAAATACATGGGTTCCACAGGCACAATTCCGAATTTGTTATTGGAGATGGAATGTAGTGGGGAGAAGGTAGCAAGAAAAAGACAGTTTGTGCCCTATGGAAATACCTTACAGAATCAAACAGGAACAAAACCCCTAAAGAGACTCAATTGTCTGTAACTAAATTCCATGTATAGCATGACTGCAAACGTAGGTATGTTTTGTACTGTAGTCATGAAGGCAATTTCTGAGGAATGAGCTCAGCAGGAGACTTGTGAGCAAGAAATTTCTAAGTGCTGCACTCTGATGGAAAGTACAAGAAGGAAACGGCAAAGAGTATTCAAGATATGGAGAAGGGGGGAAAGGGCATGAATAGAAGCCTTCCAAGAAGAGATTAGACTGAGTGAGCCTTAACTGAAGAAATTCACTAAATTCTGTATGACAAAGTCCATTATGAACAAGTTGAAGGAACAATGAAGTGATGAAGGTGTAGACACAGACTGAAAGACGATTGAAAGCCTTTTTCATGGACCTTCACTACGGCTATCACTTCTTGTCTGCTTTTCCTAAGCTGCCATCCCAAATGGGTGAAAGATATATAGCCCAGGCAGGTAATAGGCAGGAACCCTAGACTGTAGGGATGGGTGTCTGTGCTGAGAGGAATATGTGGTCTGTAAAGTGGAATATGGAAAAGGAACTCAGCAGACATGGTCGTGGAGAGAAGAAACTGCAAGTTGAACAGACCGTGCATCAGAAAATATGTCTGAATTGGTTCTAGTGAGGGAGTGGTAGCCAGTCACTAGCCCAGTTGTACTTCAAATTAGTTATTTCTTGATAATCTTGCTGTTTACCAATGGCCCTGTAACATGCTGAATTGCCTGCATTACCACCCACTTACCTGTCATACTACACAGCATCTGCAGTTCTAAAGGATTCTTAGTCCTGCTAATGGTATTAAGTGAAGCTCTTTTATAAAATAAACATTCTCTTGTCAAATCTGCATCACTGGGGTATGTTTCAGACTAGATGTACTAATATTCCTTGGAATTTTCCACCATATGGTCTGGCAGATTTCTTTCCATTATCAGTTGGCTGGAATTCCTAATCAGAAGGAGAAATCACAGCACTGCAGGTTATGAAATGATGGAAAATTCCATCGTTTTAGAAGTGTGGTAACTGATGGGAAAGTGAATGCTTTTCCTATTTTATGTCTGGGTCACGAGACAAAGACTCTGCAGAGTTCAGCTTTGGGCAATTGCATGCTATGTGAACTCCTTTGCAAAACACTACCCTCCTCTCTATTTTGTATCTTACTTTGTTTTCATTCTTTAGGTAAAATTCTGGCCTTGCTGTAGGCAATGTGACTTAAATGAAACAAGGATTTCAGATCTTTTGTCTTTTCTGGATAGCTCAGAACCATACAGAAAAGGCTATTCAATCTCAAGCATTCTCTTTAACAATTACTTGACTACAGCACATTTTTTAAAATGAAAAAAAAAAATTAATTCGTATTTAGTTCATTCAGGAAAACATTTAATTAATTCAATTAAATCATTAAAGTGAACAATTTAGCATATATTCAGTTCATTTCTGGACTATTTTAGGCATCAGAAATAGGAACCAAATTAAGTCCCAAGCTGTATTAGAAAGATTGTATTGGAAACTTGGTTCCAGCATAGATACTTTTAATCCAGTAAAACCCAGAGCTCTGTATCACGGAATACAATGAGCTGTATTGTATCTCGTGTCTGAAAGGCTAAGCTTTTCCGCAGGTAGGGTAATAAAACTGTCATGAAACACAACTGACGTCCAGTAAACGCTGTGAACTGGAACTATGTAAATGCCACTATTCTAAATAAGGCCACATATTTAACACACAGAGTGCCAGAGTGCAAGTTGGTTAGCAAATGTGCGTGGCGTTTGCACTGCAAACTGATAGAGTATCAGTCCTAACAAAGCACAGGCAGAGAAGAACTCTGATCTTGCATCTCCCCCAAGAATGCCTCATTATTCTACTTCAGAGCTTGGGACAAAAATAAGAGCTTTCTGCTTCACGATGAGAAAGATTCTGCAGTGAACAAATAGCAGGTCTTTCAGAAATAAGAATTAGAAAGCCAGACTGCAGAGGTACAGCATGAGGGCTGAGTCTACACGCTATCTAATGTTGAGCAGCTGGGCTGTCTGCAACTACCCCAGCATGTGTTTAGTATGTGGGAGTCTTTTGGCCTTTGGTAGCCAATGGTACTAGCACAGGGAGTCTGGGAGAAGACCTGAATAACACGGAAAGGACCTCTCTTATTTTCTGTAGGTATTAATTATTCTCCTGCTTGTTTCGTTACCTTTGCTGCAGAGGGGCAGAAAGGTGACTGAGTTCTGCGTTTTCCCACAGACTCCAGGGAAGTCTGACAATCGTGCAGGGACAATCTTTGGTGGCTGAAAAGTGATATGTGTTAAGTGTTCAAAGTTTCTGCTCTGCTCAGTGGAGGCTGACAGGTCAGGAAGGGCAGAATCCTTGTAGGGAGTTCCTAAGAAACTGGAAACACTTGCCAAGGAGCAGATGAGAGAGGAAGGGTCCGTAGGAAGGCAGGCCATAACCCAGTCCTCAGATGAGAGAAAGGTATCATAAGTAGCTGGATTCTACCCAGTGTTGAGAGATGTACTGTACTTAGCCCAAGCAATATATTATTTCCCATTTCTGTATTTCTAGAGGTAGATGAAGTGTAAGTAAATAGCTGTTTTGAATAAGCTGCTCATTAGAATTGCACGGATCTTCTCATGCTGACTCCTTGAGATAAGACAAGTGGGTATTCAGTAACCAGGAACAGAGTCTATGATGATGCTAAATGGATGTATTTCACCCAGAAGGAATGGAGTTGCATAGCCTTCAAGACAGAGACACTGAGAGCATGGTCTGAGGTGTACTGCATAGTTTTTCTTAGAACCAAATGGGCAGGACTGGAGGATGTGCTTGCGTCACTGGCTATCCCTAACAGCTAAAAAGAGCAGACCAGGGGCTTGCTTTGTCCAAAGGCAAGTGGCATTGTACAATCACATCCACATAGATAAACGCTCTTGCCTCCCAAAATAGGATGATCTTTTCCATACTGGAAACAGTCCCTGGGCTGTAACATCCCCAGAAAATGTCCAGTTGTTGCCTGGGAGAGCTGGCACAGGCCAGGCAGCGTGCTAGCAAACAAACAGCATGGATGACTGAGCCAGCCAAACCTGTGCTGTTGTCCCATTTTGCTTATCAAATAAGCTTAAACCACTGAATCAAGTTCCTCTATCATTGTCCTGTTCCTCAAGAGAGTTAAGTTTAAACCCATTAGATGGGTTGTTACCACCCCTAAGTTATAAGTTATATCTTAAATCTTTCTCCTCTGAGACCTGGAAGCCTCATTACAAGACTGAATGAGAACTCTGAGCTCTGGAATTTGCCGCCAAACAAAATCCTTTACTGCTGCTGTTGAAGACTCGACGCACATGCACTGGGAGAGGACTACAGGGAGCCTTCGCTGGAGGAGGGGATGCCTGTCTCAGATACGACAAACAGGAAAGCATAATTCAAACTGCTGATACACATCACTGCTTGGTCCAGTGAGAAACACCTTCAAAATCATCCCTTGTGAAATGAGGCATTCATGATGGAATATCTGTTCTGAAAAACCAGACGGGAAGCTCAGATATCCAAGTGATGCAGAAGAGATTTGTTGCTACATAGAAAAATAAATGATCCGGGATTGTATGTAAGAGCAGAGATAAGAAAGAGGATGACTGTTACGTTTTCATCACACAGGGGAAGAGAAGTAACTGCCCAGAGAAGCAAAGCCAAAAAAGGTGCAAAGCAAGTATCTGAAATGCATTAAGAAGACTTATGAGTAATTTACCAGCACTTACTTAGCCCAAATATATTTATCAACTTCAAGTTGTTTTTTCATAGCCATGCATTTCTAGAAATCGTCAGTAAGGGTTTTCCAAAATCAAGTACTCTTCTATTAATCATTACCCATACCCAATTAAAAAATAAACCCTCTGGATTTGGTTTTCTATACACGCAAAGCTGGCAATGTTCAGAACAGGGTTTTAACACGGCCTTTGCGAATATAAAGGTTTCAAACATCCCTTGAGGGTTTGGAGATGTTTAACCCTGTTCCAATTTGAAAGCACAGGCACCAACTAGCAGTCAGGGAAGTTTGCAACTGCTGTGAAGGGACAAGGTCTGTGAAGATGAGCTTCCCTCCCACTGTATGTATATGACAGAAATGAGGTGGCCTTTTCTGTCAGAGGTGATGCAGAAGTGATCTTTTGCCTTAATTTCCTCTCTGATCCAGATCTCTTTCAGTGGGTAATTAATCTTTACAGCCAGCTATTATTCTGCCAGACGATCTCTCATCTGCTGAACTGTCAAAAGCTTGTTGACTTCAGACTGCTTTCAAAGTGGCTGGTGCAGCTACAAATCAAATTTAATTTATCGCAATCAAATTTCAAAATAGCTGACACTGTCTGAGAAAGGTGCAAAAATTCTGCAAAGAGAATTTATTGTTTTGACTTCAGTACCAGATTATAGATTACCTTCTCATACACCCTGAACAAATCACTGCAAGCAAGGCTTATTATGATGATGATTTATGGCTTTAATTTCAAAGAGACCATATGCATTGAGACTGGCTGATGTTTCCTGGCACTGGATGCACTCAACATTGCAAATATTTTTCAAAGCTGCCTTCAACAATTTGTGAGCTTTAATGCCATTTTTAAAAGTAATTAAGATATTTGTAAGTCTAGGGAGGCAGACTTACAGCAAGTTGCTGTCAGTCAGCTGGACTGCAGTAGTGACCACATATAAATATATATATACACACACACATTCTTTCTGTATCCTGTTTCCCTGAAATTCAGTGTGACAGTTTTCCAGCTGGTGTACATTTGTGCAGGGCAAGTGGGCTCAAGAGTGGTCTTGTGCTGCTCACTGTGTTTTACTGACTTTTTATCTAAAAGCCGATTATGACTGAAATAATGAGCAGGAATTTATTAGCCTGTTTTGAAAAATCTGGTTGTTTCTTCTGTTAAAGAAAGTATGAAGCTTGTCAGATACGGTCTATAACTGCCAAGAGTTTTGAGCAGCCAGTCTGACAGCTGTACTTCAGTCCCTGACTTGGGTTGCAGTGATATTCTTACCGAGTGTCCCTTGCCTCAGTACAATCTTTGATTCCTAACAACCACTGCCGCTGAGGCCTTGGACAGGTACAGCTGTGGCTTGTGTACCTTGATTTGTTCAGGCTTCAAAGTTTCCAAATATAAAACAGAAACAGATGCTCAGAGCAGATCTGTGCCCATATCTTACAGCACAGCCTTTCTCTCTTCACTTGCTGCCTGCTGATGTTATGATGCTCTCTTAGATCACTACTTTAAATTCAAAACCCTTTAGAAAGTGTTGTGTGCCCAAGAGCATGAGATCAGCTAAAAACAAAGCTGGCTCACCTGTGCCAGCTCCCTGCCCACCAGCTCCAGTGTTTGGAGGCACTGGTGTGTATCAGCATGTATCGGTGACACTCCTCCCCGTTCTGTCCCTGGGCACTGGCATTCCCACCTGGGCGCTGCTGCAAGTACATACTGATGGAATGTGTACGGTAACAGATGGGCTGTGGAGCCCATGTAAGCAGGAACTCTCCAGGCTGTCTGGCTTTTCCGTGATTTGCCTGGGACAAAGAGTTTACAAAGATCTGGGGGTGTTTATATTTTGGTTTCTCTGTGACCACCTGTTTACCATCCCAAGTGCTTGTGACCTCTGTGTTCTCATAGCCCTTCTGTCTTCTCCTCATCAGACTGCTCCATTTTTCCTTATTGATGCCTCCTAGAAGAGCCATTAGAGTGTTTTGGGGACTGAGTGATCTCCAGGGCTGCCACACACTCTTCTGTGAACTTGCCTCAGGTGGCCACCAGCCACATTCCTACTCCATTCCAGTGCAATGAGCTTCCTTTGCTTGAATGCTCTAGAACAACACAGCTGTGTGTAATGGAAGCCCCAGTGCAGAATGCATTGGAGTACCCTTAGGAGGATATGTTCCATTGGAGGAACATTCTCTTACTATGCCAGAAGGTTTATTCTTCTGGTTTTCCCCTATGGAATGGTTCAAAATGGAAAGAAAAAAATAGTCTATCTTGCATACAGACCATCCCACAGAGACAGAAGACAGTGGCTGATTGTTCCTAGTTGTAGTAAGAACTAATAAATCTCATAAATAACCTTTTTTATTTTTTTTGGTAGAGATTGCCAGCTTTCAGTACTGGCATAAAACATGGAGACACTGAGTAACATAGGGCATTCATTCACAGTTTCTAGTGTAATCAATGTTACGAAGTGCTACCAAATTTTCAAAACCCCTTTGATTTGCTTTTGTTTCAGTTGTTATATAAATGTTGGGTGATGATTCAAGTGCAACTGCAAAATACACTCATTTTACATACATTCTTGTCAGTCTTATAAGCATGTGTGCCTTTGCAATTTTTCAAGACAGTACCTTTTCCCTATTTATATGAAATAGTCTTCTTTTCCAGGTTTATGTGGTTTCCTGAAATATGTGTATTCTTAACCAAGAAAGTAATTCCTCAGTGAAAATACCACAAATATATGTTATGCATGTAATTTCAATTATAAGGGGTTCTTTTAGGCTGTGGAATGATATTCCAAGTAGAGCTAGGTAAATAATACATTTTTTTTCTGACTTGCTAGCTGAACCAAAAGCCTGAAAATAAAATCAATTCGGAATCAGCCCGAGTCAGCCAAACAAAACACAGTCCTAGAAAGACCAGGATTCAGGCTTCCTGTCGTTTGTTTGGTATTTTAAACATTTTTTGAAATTAAAATTCTTCCTTTGGAGGGATGACTGGGAAGAGAAGCAGGCCTGCTTTTCCTGGCGTTCCCTTGAGGGCAGAGGGAGGGACGAGCACAGCATCCCTGTTCGCAGGCTCGGATGTCGGACGGGATGCAGCCGGGCTCGGGGTTTTATCTGTACAGAAGGCCATGTAAAGGGATGCTCCTGACAATTTAAAAAAAAACCATAGTATTTATAATTTAATTTTTTTTTAAAGAAATAATTTTACATAAGCTGTTTTCAGTAAAAAAATAGCACAAAAAAAAAACCTCAAACCACCAAACAACCCGCCCCAAAAGCAACGATTTTTTTTATCCTTTGCTGACAAGGTTGAGATTTTGTTACCTCCTGTAAACCAGGTTTTTAAAGCGGTTTNCAGCCATTAGCGGCCGGTGGCTGACGCGGCGCCTGTGTGTTGCAGATCTTCGAGTGGTGGTACTTCCGCAAGTACGGCACCTCCTTCATCGAGCAGGTCTCGGTGAGCCACCTGCGCCCTCTGCTGGGCGGGGTGGACAACAGCGCCCCCAGCGCCGCCAGCGCCGCCAACGGGGACGCCGACTCCAGCCGGCAGAGCGTCTCAGGTGAGGGGCCGGCGGGCGGGCGGACGGGCGGACGGCCTCTATCTCGGCCTTCGGGGTGGTGAGGCTTTGCTACTTGCGGTTCCCGTGCCTGAGTCACTCCGTGCCTTTCACATGCAAAGCTGCTGGGTGGTGGCCCGGCCTCAGCTGCCTGGCGCAGCCGTGGTGGGCAGTCAGCCCTTCTGCCCCAAAGCACCCCCCATTTACCTCAGCCAAGGGTGCCAGGCTCCATGCTCCTCCAGACCTGACATGGCAGCACCCTTGGTGGCCTGCTCTGGGCCCAGGATACAAATGTTATTTCATACTGAACCACGAGAGCAGATCAGGCTTCCTTTAAACTTGCTCTGTTGTCAAAAAAAAGGCAGAGTTGCTTCATTAAATGTCTCTTTTCAGGTTCACTCTGTGCTCGCTGCTCAGGTGGCGTCGCCAATGCATCTGTTTCCCCCCTTGATTCTGAGAGCCCTACTGAATTGCACAGGCAGTTTCTCTAATATAATTTCTAAAGGCAGGCAGTATTTTTATGTACATTCCTTTGGATAAAAACTAAGTTGTAAATAAAAGAATGAAAAAAAGATGCTGGGAATGCCCATCTGCTTTTGTGTTACTTTAGTTTTTAGATCGTGCAAGTAGTATGTAAACAACATTTGGATTTTGCTTTAGTAAGTGGAAGCAGAGTGGCTTGTAATAGCTGAAGGGTTTGTTCTGTTCCTGACTCTGCTACCGATGTGATTTGTGACTTTGGGCAAGTCATAACACAGTTTTTTTGTAAAAAAGGCCTCCAGTGTAGGGGGGCTGATTTCAGGCATTTGGGGTTTGATTTTCATGAGCTTCCACAGACCCAGTGAATTTCAGTGCAGGGGGAGTGGGTGCTACCAGTCAGGCTAAAAGGGTCTGTCTCTAAGCCATGCAAGCCTTTAAAGTTGACCTTGACACTCTGGGGCTCCTTTTCTAGTACATATGATTGAATGAACATATGATTGAGGAGGTGTTTCGAGAGCCTCACATGAGTGGTATAAGTGCATGAGCTGTAATTTTTGTTACGCATTTATGTATTACTGCAACGAATACAAATTTACTTGCTGTGGTGAAAATGACACTGTTAAATCAGAAGAGATCAGCTGTTACATGATGGAGGAGAGGATGTCAGTTTTGAACCGCGGTGCCTTGAGTCCTGTTACAGCCCTGCCGCAGGAGCACTGTGCCTGCAGGTCACTTCTCTCTAGTCACAGGGTCTGGGACTCTGCTGAGCCACTTTGAGTAGGGTGCCTGGTTGCCTCAGGGTGGTTCCTCAGAGACAGGCCAGCCTGACCAAAATTAATCAGCCCCCAAGCAAGCACTGATCTTTGTGGGCTGAAGAGTCACAGGGTAACTTGTCTCCCTGCCTGGGTTACTCAGCTACCTAGTAGAGGGGTGAACTGAAAACTTCACCCATGGGTGATGAAGATGCTGAAATACTATTGCTTCTGGCTTGAGTTGGAAATACTCACTGTTAAAGAAAGTTAGGGCAGGAGCATCTTGGTTTGTGTTCCTCATCTGTAATACAAAGCTTATCTGTTTCAGCTATAGCTTGACATACAGGACATAATCTCAACATTGGAAATTAATTGAGCTTTTACTAGGTATGTGCCCCTAGAATCAATTAGGTTTTAATTAAATTTTAAAATGTATCAGAATTAACAAGTGAGAAAAAAGTGAATGAACAAAACCCAAATTCAGTTATGGAGAAAACAGTATTGTTTAGCAGCCAAGGTACCTATGTCTGTACCTGGCAAATTTTATTTCTCCTCTCCAGTGTTCATGAAAACAAGCAAACAAAAATTGGCTTTGAACTCACATAAAACAGATGGCCTCAAAAATCCTTGCTCTCTACTGGGTATTTCTACTTTGGGAAGCCTCCGAACAGCACAGCACAATCAGCTGTTGCCATTCCCATATCAGGAGAGGCTGCGAATAGCAGCACTGCATGGGCCAGGATATTAGATTTGGGTGAACTGGCAGAAAGCATGGTTTGGCTTGGAAACACCTGTGTGCACTCATCAGTGCACTCCATCACACTTCAGCAGCTCTGAAATAGCTCCCATGGTTTTAAAGCAGAAGGCGCAGTATTTTGACTAATGAGGTTCCCCCAAGCATCTTGACTTTTCTCATAAAAAGGAGTAGTCAAGGAGTGTGTTTGCTTTCAGTGCACTGGCAGTTGAGCTTGTTGAGTTGGGACACAGTGTCTCTGGAATGTGTCTGTACAGGTAGCCTATTATTCATGCCTTCAGAAAGGTACCGGTGCTCAGAGCTTGATCGTTGAACGAGGAGCTGAGGGATTAATCTCCAGTAAATCTTCATTGCTTATATAAAATCAGGACATAGTTATATTATTAGTTTGTAGCATCACAGAAAAGGCAACCTTTTCAGTTTACAACATGTCAACCCTGGGGTATATCCTCCACTGTCCAACAAGGTGAAGATGTCTTTTCCACTTGGTTCACCATATTTTCCTGTGTTGACTGAGTCCTATTTGACTATGGTGGAATATTGCAGTGGATACCATTGTCTTTAGAAAGGTTAGGAGAATGGTTGTTGTGCTGCAACAATGGTATCAGCAAACACCAAGACAAAAGCAACAAAGAGCACCTCATGTTTAACTAGCCAGACAGATGCCAAACTACCCCACAGGACAGGAGGGGGTAATAAAATCCCTTCCTCAGCTCCCCTTTTTGTTCCTCAAGTTGCCCTTTCCCCGCTGCAGTGCATACTGCATACTTGGGATGTATAACCGCTTCAATTTAAATAAGATGAGCGAAGAGAATGGTGCTGCTGTGATCAAATAGTTGTTGCCTAATCTTGTTGGTTGCAAATAGAGTAAGTCAAGCCATTAAATTGTGCCTCTGGAACTGAGAAGGCTGATGTTTATTTAATGTTTACTAAGGTTTGAAAGTCATATTATGTAGAAACTGACTTGAAGCTTGTCAAACAGCCATACCCTCTGGCTGCCCAACAGAATGGCTGAATGTCGATGGAGCGCTTCTGCTGAGTGGAGCTTTCTAATGCTAGCTACCTGCTGAAGTGGCTAGTTGAAAGATGCAGATGTATAATCAATGGCTCCTTCCCAGACATCTTCCCTCTCTCATGTCTCTGTTAAAGAAACGGGAAGAAAGGAAGAAAAGCCAGAGTCAAGACCTCACCTTTTTGAAAGCCATAGAAAATTATCTTTGTGATTTTTTTTTTTTTTAAACTCTGTAGTGAATTAAATTGTTTTGTATCCTTTCCTACCTGTTGTGTGGCAAATTTGCATTCTGCCCACCCCAGGAGAAATGTATGAAATGCTTTTAGTGTTCCCAAACCTTTGCAATGCAATGCATTTTTCTCTGCCAATAAACTTCAGCATCTTTTGTCAACCTGGATGCTAATAACTTAAGTAAGTTCAGCAGATGTTGCCATGGATTTTTACTTCACAAACTCAGGAGGAATTGGCAACTGTAACTGACGTTCTCAGTGATTTACAGTATTAAATAGACAGTGAAGTTTTTCTGTAAAAATAACAAGTCTGTAGGACTGAGTTAATTGCTGTTTTGCAGTGCAGTAACCTTGCGTGATCCCTCTTCAATTCTGCTTTATGGTAAACGTGAGTCCTGGCACTAATCACTGTTATCTTTTCATCTGGCATTTGGAGCTCTGTTAGTGGTTATTTGTCTGGAATGATAACATTTGTTGACACTAATTTATAATGAAATTATTATTTGAAAAGGGGAGAACGCTCTGGTTTACTTGCATCTCTATGCTCTTGATTATTCTTTTTTTCCAGTCATGCCCATAAAAAAATGTTATTTGATAAGGCTTGTTAGAAGGTGACTGATGTTTCTGATAAACCTCAAGTACCATTTTAATTTGGGAGAGATTCATTATTGTGTGTTTCTTTTTATGACAGAATGCAAAGTCTGGCGAAATCCTTTAAATCTGTTCAGAGGAGCAGAATATAATCGGTAAGTGTTACGGTGTTACAGTTTCAGGCATAGTATTGGGCTAAGGACCTTAATTGTACTCTTCCATTAATCTGACTCAGAGATGGAATCACAAAACCAGCTGTGGACATGTGCTTAGGCCAGTTTTTTTTCTGTCACTTGTAAAATACTTCTGAATTAAAAGGAATTTCAATTCATACTTATGCAGCTGTTATTTCTGCAGTCTTTGGTGATGTTATAAAAAAAAAGGAAAACCTAAGTGTGGTATACCCAGTACTGTTAATACAGTAATTGTGTTCAAAACAGGTATAGCAAACAACATAATGAGTTGTATCTAGGTTTCATGTAGTCTTTATGTTTGAGTGTTTTGCCCATTTCCAGTATGTATTTTCCAACATCCTCGTTAGCTTAGGTTCAGTTACTGTCGCTCCATCACAGTACAGTGAAGTGCAGTGTATGTTGGTTGGGAGATTGGTTGGGTGAACTCGGTGGGCTCGGCCCATCTCTATTGTCTAGGATTCTTTTCTAGATCTTTTTTGCCGAGTGTGACCTCGTTAACCAAAATGTCTCTTTGTTGGCCTGTTTGCAGCTATACGTGGGTAACAGGGAGAGAACCTTTGACTTACTACGATATGAATCTTTCAGCACAAGACCATCAGACGTTCTTTACATGTGACACGGATCATTTACGGCCTGCAGACGCTAGTAAGAGACCTTGTGAACAAGCATTTTTGCTAATAGATTAATGACTGTTTTAAACTGATGCAAGAAAAATGCACTCAGACATAGTTATCTTGATGAGATAAGATAGGCAAAAGTCTGATCCTGTCTGGAAAGCTGCTGCTGTTAGATTTGTAGTATTCTACATCTGAACAAATAACTATCTATCTATCTAAACCATGTACATTGTGCCATTGTTTTGTTCTGCTTTCTTGCTGAAGTCATTCAAGGCACTGTTTGCAAGTGCAAAGGCTTGTTTTTCCCTCACGTTTCTTGCAGTGGCTTCAAACATCTATAGCTTAATTTGGCTCTAGCTGCAGTGGAGTATGTTGAGTTACGGTATCCAGGTCCTGTTTAGTCTACATTGACAGAAGAGAGAGATCTTCTGTAAAACTTAAGTCCTGTGTTTCATTCCCTAATGTAGCTAGAAGCCTTATGGAAACAACACATTCACAACTGAATTTGATGTAAGCCGCTTGAGTTGTAATGAGCGTTTACTGTTAAGTCCACGTGCAAACTTTGGTTCTGCTAAAAATGTACAGTAATCTTCTTTGTCTCTTGGGAAAGGAGTGATACTGACAGTTGGGCACTCCGTTCTGAGGGCATAATTACAAAGGGGAATATACTGCTCTTTTTTCATAGAATTGTGTAGGTTGGAAGGGACCTTTAAGATCATCTAGTCCAACCATCAACCTAACCGATAAAAAAACAACCCATCACTAAACCGTGTCACTAAGCACTATGTCAGCAGTCTTTTGAATACCTCCAGGGATGGTGCCTCAACCACTTCCCTGGTCAGCCCATTCCAATGCTTGATAACCATTTCAGTGTAAAAAAATTCCCTGATATCCAATCTGAACATCCCCTCACGTAACTTGAGGCCATTTCCTTTTGTCCTGTTACCTCTGACTTAGGAAAAGAGACCAATCCCTACCTCTCTACAACTTCCTTTCAGGTAGTTGTAGAGAGCAATAAGGTCTCCTCTCAGCCTCCTTTTCTCCAGGCTGAACAACCCCAGCTCCCTCAGCCTCTCCTCATAAGGCTTATTCTCTAGACCCCTCACCAGCTCCATTGCCCTTCTCTGGACTCGCTCCAGCACCTTAATGTCTTCTTTGTGGTAAGGGGCCCAAAACTGCACAGCATTTAAGATGGGGCCTCACCAGTGCCAAGTAGAGGGGGACGATGACCTCCTAAGTCCTACTCACCATGCTGTTCCTGATACAGGCCAGGCTGCTGGTGGCCTTCTTGGCCACCTGGGCACACTGCTTGCTCATGTTCAGTCAACAATTGAGCAACACCCCCAGGTCCTTTTCTGCCAGGCAGCTCTCCAGCCACTCTTTCCCAAGCCTCGAGTGCTGCATGGGGTTGTTGTGACCCAAGTGCAGGACACGGCACTTGGCCTTATTGAACCTCATGCCATTGGCCTCGTCCCATTGAGCCAGCCTGTCCAGATCCCTCTGCAAAGCCTTTCTACCCTCAAGCAGGTGGAAACTCCCACCTAATTGAGTGTCATCTGCAAACTTACTGAGGGTGCACTCAATTCCCTCATCCAGATCGTTGATAAAGATGTTAAAGAGAACTGGCCCCAGTTTATTTTGACTCGCAATAAATATGAATCCTATGTTCTGAACTCTGTAGGCTAATTATGAGGGGTGATCTGATTAGCCTGTTGTTGTATCCATTTAACATTCACCTAAAGCAACAGCACACCAAGGAACTAGAGTAAGAATCCCAGCTATCCTTGTCTTCTTTTGCACCCTGTGGAATCTGCTTCCCCAAGAGGAAAAAGCTGGTTATCACCTCTGTATGTGACAGTGCAGATGGTGTGATCTCAGCCAGATTTTCCCACGGCAAAAAGTGTAATTAAATGAAAGGATAAAGTCTAGTATTTGGGACAAAAGCTCATGTTGATTATGTATCTCTTGAGTGATCACTGAGCTCTTTGAAATGCTCTGAAGTGAGTGCTCTGAGAGCAATAAATTCCGTTGTTATAATGCAGTAGATTCTCCTTGTTAACGCTGTAATGACTGACGTGCCCCCATTCTGCTTTTTTTTTTTATTGAATAGTAATGCAAAAAGCCTGGAGAGAGAGAAACCCCCAAGCCCGAATTTCTGCAGCACATGAAGCATTGGAATTGAATGAGTGAGTGACAACAATATTAACATTTATTTCCTGTCATTTAAAAATCCATTTGATGATAGCTTAAGGCAGGGGGTTTGCTGCAGTAATTTTTAACCATGATTACAGGCCTGTCACAGAAGGGCCTACAAAAAGCACAGCTGCATGTTGTGCTAGCCACCCAGAAGATCCTTAGGGCAGTGATGACAATGGGAGTCTTCCCACTGATGTCAGTACACTTTGGATCAGCTTAGTAAAGTGTTAATAAAGTAGCTTCCTATGAGCATATGAAATATGCATTTATGGGATGGAGAGTTCCCTTTTGGATTTCTCAGTCATCCTGAACAGAGGCAAGAAAGAAGGGACTCATAAACACCTTCTGAAATATTCATTTCATAGTGTGAAGGAGTATGTTGTAATTTTCTGGGTCTTTGAGTCTGTTATTTATTTTCTCAATGAGAAATGTAGTATTATGAGATCCCAGAATAAACTCAATACTGTGATGCTTTACTGGCATGGCAAACTGTGTGAGTATTGCCAAAGTGCAGAAAGTGGACAGAGTCCCTTAGGTTGCTGTCAGAGGTTACTGCATTCTAGAATTCCATAAATTGGTGCCTTATGAATTGTCCTTCATGTGTTCCATCAGAAGGAGAAAAAAAATTGTTGCTGGGCAGGGGTTCAGCTGAGGCAGCGTGTAGCATGAAAGGCTTTTGCAGAAGTGAGCTGTAAGCATATCCTGTTCTACTCACATATCACAGAGTTGTTGGCAGGGACTTCTGGAGGTCATCTGGTTCAAGCCCCATGCTCAAGCAGGGCTATCTTTCACAAGACTATGTGCAGATGGCCTTTGAATATCCTGCAAGGAGGTACACTCCACAGACTCCCAGGACAACCTGTACCAGTGCTTGCTCACCCTCGTAGTAAAAAAATGTTTCCTGATGTTCAGACGGAGCTTTCTGTGTTTCAGTTTGTGCCCGTTGCCTCTGGTCCTGTCACTGGGCACCACTAGAAAGAGCCTGGTTCCATCCCCTTTGCACCTGCCCTTCAGGTATTTACAGACATCGCTGAGATCCCCTCCAAGCCTTCTCTTCTTTGAGTTGGACAATCCCAGCTTTCTCAGTCTTTCCTTATATGTGAGATGCTCCAGTCCTTTCTTCATTGTCATGGCCTTTTGCTGGACTCTCTCCAGTATGTCCATGTCCCTTTTGCACTGAGGAGGCCAGAATTGGATATAGTGCTCCAGGTATGGCCTCACCAGTGCTGAGTAGATGGGAAGGATCATCTCCCTCGACCTGCTGGCAATACTCCTCCTAATGCAGCTCAGGATGCCATTAGCCTTCTTTGCAGCAAGGGCAAATTGCTGGCTCACATTGAACTTGGTGTCCACCAGGACCTCCAAGTCCTTTTGTGCCAAGCTGCTTTCCAACTGGGTGGCCCACAGCAAATACTGGTTTTTGGAATCTCTTTTTCACCCAGACCAGTTGTTTCCTGTTTCTCAGCTGATGACACTTTGAAAAATGCAACTAGAGGCTGCTGCAGCCTGGTTCTATTTCTGTATAAAGAAGAGTCTTACCAGCAGTTTGCTTTGTATCAGAAGGAAGTCAAGGGGCTATATCCCACCTAACTTCAGCTGCTAATAAACCAGCTGTCGAGTTTAAAGTATTGCCTTGAGCTCACTCTGTGAGCACCTCCATTCAACAGTTCACACTATACTTTGAGAGATGTTTAAACATGTGAAATGAACGGCTTTGTGAAGATTCTCCTTGATGGAGATGTAGGAGCAGATAGGAGTTCTAAATTGGACAGCTGAAAGCTGGATAAGGTGACTCCTGCCATACATTTTACATTTCTTTGTATTCTGAAAGCTGCTTTCCTAGTCTGATTTTAATGTGTTTGGGGTTATTTTGTTGTTGGGTTTTGGGGTTTTTTTGAGGGGGATTTGGTTTTGTTTTGTAATCTCTACAATTACATTCATGATCTGTTCTTTGCATATGGCAAGTGTTACAGGTCTATTGATTATTTTCATAACAACACAGTAATGGAGACATTTTTTATTAAAGCAATGGTGTGTAAAACTAGGCTTGGTTTCCAGAAGGAGTTTTAGTGATGTACTCCATGATTGCTTAGTGAGACAGTGCTTTACTTTCTGGGGCAGTTGTCAGTAGGTTTACTGAGGTGGCTGAGTGATACAGTACCTACAGATGAGAGCTGTGATCTGATTGCCAGAGTATTTATTCATCAGAATAGTTAATCAGAAAGGTATATGGACAAAACTCCATTGCCTCTGTCTATCCTTGCCAGTCTACATGTCTTTGTGTAGCTTTTACTTCATATGGCCTTCTCATGGCATTTCCTCTCATATTTTTGCAGGTGTGCTACTGCATATATTCTCCTGGCTGAAGAGGAAGCAACAACAATTGTAGAAGCAGAGAAGCTGTTCAAACAAGCTCTGAAAGCTGGAGAGGGCTGCTACAGACGTAGTCAGCAGTTACAGCACCATGGTGCCCAGTATGAAGCCCAACACAGTAAGTTTCTTTGGAGGCAGTAGCCACTTCTAAAGGGATAGAAGGTCAGGGGAGTTATTTGGCTTTTGTTTTGTTTTTTTTTTTTTTCCCTCTCAGAACTATGTACACAGTAATATTGGCTGGAATATGGCCTCGGAGCCAGACTATTCTGTTTCAGTGTTTTCACTTGATTCTGTTGCTGAGCTACCAATGTGCAGATTACAGATGCACCTTTTCTTTGTTGTGGCAGAAAATATTGTAGCATGTATTTAACAGAAAAGAAAGAGTAGCAGACCCAAAAGAGATCTGATATTCAGAAAGTGATGGGTGCTGGTTTAGGAATTTGCACTGAAGTGCCTTTAGCCATTTTGAAAACATGGGCTCATGTTGTGAACAGGCAGTAAAGAATGATGGAAACAGGAGCAAAGTCATGCTTTGCCAGCTTTTTTCCATCAGCTGCGAGGGTAAATAAGTGCACTGCTTTGTTCCCTGTAAAAGTTAATGAGACCCATTAGCCAGTATGACATTTGAAAAGTTAGTTGCATACATTAAGAAAGGTCACAGAAACATAAAAATTAACAGCTGGCATAATACAGTGCTCTAATTGAAAGTCTAGATTTCTTTCTTAAGTTTTAAGTAAGCAGATTTAGCTGCTGTGATATGTATTGGGTGCTTCTTAAATAAAATACACGAAGGTTCAGTGCCAATAAATGAACAAAAAGGTACATAGAGCAAACAGTCTAGGATATTTCTAGTCTACAATGGCTACCTCAAACACAAATAATACCGATTAATTACATAAGTACAAGCACTAACATCCTTTGGCATCTTCAGGTTTCTCAGGACCCGAATGCACAGTCTCTGGCGATCTCATACAGTTTGAAGACTGCTGATAAAAATTGTACATAGTGAAATTGTCTGGGATCTCTGGTTTCAAAAGTGTACACAAGTCTATACCTGAAAACCTGGGGTAGTATTTTAAACATTTGTTGGTATTTATGATGATGAGCTTATTTTTGGCGAAAATAAAAATATAGAGCAGCTGAGCCCTTCAAGCAATTTTCAGGCTTTAACAGGCTTATGGTTGTCTGTGAAACCTTAATTTGTGCACTCGATCCATCCTGAGCACAGAAAATGACAGCAGTTCTATGGAAAATACATACCAGGAGTAATTAAACACTGTCATGATGCTTATGTCCAAGATAACCTGTTGAAGTCTGTGCAGGCAAATATAAGTGTGGTGTTTTTGTAACTTGTGTGTGCTAGAAGGCTACTGACATCATCAAATTTGACACCTTCAGTATTATTGAACCTTCAGTACTACAGCAGAGGAAGCAACCATCTGAATTGCCAAACTAAGTGCATTGCCACAGAGCAGGAGGGGCTGAAGAGTGACTGCCAGCTCCCACTGTGGCTTTAGGAGGGGCTAGATTGTCACATTTGTCTCTACCACCCATCCTCCCCTTCATAACGTCAGTTTGCAGCCACAGAAATTAGAGAAGTTCTAGCTTTGGAGCGTGCCTTGGACACAGGGGCTTCAAGTAGAATTATTTTGATTATATGCTGGAGTTCTGCATGGTTTACAAAGGTGGAGAGCTCTGTTCTCTTTAGAGAGGAAAGACCATGGACAGATGTGTTACAGTTACTCCATGGTTCTGGGATACCTATCATTCTATTTCTGGTCCTTGAAATCGACTTTGGGATGAAAAGTAGGCATTTCATCTTTTACTGGTGAAGAACACTATGTAATTTCTTGAACAACAGCATATTCCTTTATATTTCTGTTTATTCATGCATTCCATCTCCGTCACACAGTGTTTTATGTTAGACCATGAATTTTAAGAGCAAATAATGACTGAGTACCCAACTTAACCTCTTTCAAAAGGTGCTAGTTTACAGAAAGTCCAGGAAATCTCCTTTTTAAGGCGACTCACGTGAGTTGCACCAAATCACTAGTCACCTCAGAAAATTTTGGCCTGAAAGGTTATCTTGATTTCATAGTAAATAAATTGCTTTTGAAAATTCCTTCTGAAAGGACTGAAAAAGAGCTTGGCCTCAAATGTATACCTCTTAGTTACGCTACATAGGCATGTTGAAACAGATGTAACTAATAAATTGTTTATTAAATATATATGAATCAATGTAGAGATAAGGAATTACATGATATAAAATACAGGTAAATAAATTCCTTCCCTCCCTTAGTTATTTTTGTTTCTAAAATCAGACCTTTCAGCCTACTGCTTAATCTGTCTGAAAATTGTAATCACAGCTTTAAAACAATTTGCAGGTACTTGGAATGTTTTCAGTACACATCTTGTTCTTGTTATGGAAGGCTTGCAAATGTTAGGAACAGACAAAATCTTTACAGACTGCATACTATACACAAAGATAATCTGTAGCAGGTGTCTTATATTTTCACAATACGGTAATTTTGTAGATGATTAGCTGTCTGCACATTTCCTCTCGGTCCAGAAACATGTTAAGAGTTCACACTGGAATTATAGGGAAGAGAATGAGAAATGAAACAAGTGAGAATTCTCTAAGAGAACAATTATTGCAGCTGTTTAGTTTCTGTCATCTTTGCTTTTAGGGCGTCTTCCAGCAGATAGGACTGTCATGTCTGAAACATGTTAATTTGCCATCCATAATTACCAGTGTGAGGAATTTACAGATAATAATTGGGTAACAAGTAGAGGCTCTGTAAACAAAAAGTTCAGGATATGCTTCTTTTCTTCTAATCATTAAGGAAAAAGACTGTTAGAGGATGAGGATGTTTTGCTGCATCTCCTATTGATAAGCGGGTACCTCATAACTTACAAAAAGGCAGGATATAACGTGTATTTTCATGGGTGCCCCTGTCTTACCTGTGTATGTGACTCGGTAAGTAATGTGTTGCTGCGTGTGTGACCAGAGAGTTTTGTGCTAATGTCAACTTCACTGGGGTTCTCCTTGCCTCACGTGATTATTTGGTGGTCCGTACCCTATAGCATTGGCTGTACCTTCAGACCTGCTCATAGGTGTGGGGCCAATCCATGGGTATATTCACTGTATGTCTGAAGGAATTCCATTGGTTTTACTGATGTTATGCCACATCTAAATCAGCAGAATTACCTGGTTTTTTTAATTAGGTAATTGTTGTGAAAGCTTTGATGGTAGCAAATAAAAAAAATGGCAAGAAAAGTATGTTTCCTTTTGTGTTGGAATATTAACTGAACCTTTGTTTTATCTGTTTTATCTTAATGTTGTTTCTTTTTCCTCTTATACAGGAAGGGACACCAATGTGTTAGTTTATATTAAGAGGAGGCTGGCAATGTGTGCAAGAAAGCTGGGAAGGACCAGGGAAGCAGTGAAAATGATGAGAGATGTGAGTTTGGCTTTGTTTCGCATGCGATCCTTAGCTCATAGTAGCACAGAGACGGTGCGCGTTTGCGTACAAGGCGGCGTGTGTTCCCGTGGCCTGCGGCACTGCTGGCCCACGTTGTCCCCGGTAATGACAGAAAAGTTAATGGGTCCTTTGTAACGTTGCGAGAGCAACATCACGAAGTCATCAAATGCCAGGCGAAGGGTTGCCTATACAGACTGAATTTCCCATCCTGGCACAGTGCAGTCTTTGATTTTTGATCATGAAGTTTCGTGGTTTTCTTTTCTGAAGCATGTAATGAATGCTGCTAACAATAGGTCTTAAGTATTCTGTTTCCTCCTCACAAAGCTGTGGTTTGGCTGTGTTCATTCTTCACCTCGTGCTATACAGACCTGAGGACAGTGTTATTTTATTTGTGCAAAACCTATTACTGAGAACTCAAAAGCAAGTAAGTGATCTGTAACAAACTGATTTCCCTCTGAGATGGGGGATGATTATATCCCTGTTGTGTAGGCAGGGGAGCTGCCGATGGTAGTCACAAGTCAGTATGCTACAAAGCTACAAGTTGGAAGAACCAAACAGTAGCTATTTTGGGGGTGGCAGGAGGGGCAACTGACCACATAAGGCCCTGTATATGTTTCAAGTATGTACAATGCTCAAGTTTTGAGATAGCTGCAAATGCCCAGCATTTCTTCAAGTGGGATCCCCTGAATGCAGATGAGGAACACAATTCTTTGAGGAGGTGGCTTGCCTCACCCAAGGTAGCAAGCCTGAGACTGGAGAAGGAACCGAGCCCTAGAGCTCTAGGCAGATGGTGGTAAAAGTGCTTATCAGTTTCCTGTGTTCTCCTTTCTTAAACATCGTTTTCCAGCTCCCAGAAAAGCGAGGTAGAGGTGAATCCAGCAAGGTAAAGAGTTCTGCAAGATTAGATGAAGGACCTAAAGGTTAAATGCACAAAATGGAATCCCAGACCAGAACAAAGCATGTTCTTTAGGCAGCTCAGATGAATGGTCCCAAAACTTGCCTAGTGAAATGGGAAATTCTTGCTGCAAGTCAGCAGGAATTTTACCATGAAAAGGTGAGTGACTTTCTCTGGAGCTTAGGCACTTGCAGCAATAGCAGCAGGGCAAGTATGTCTGCCAGCTTGGAATCCAGCACCCAGCATCTTCTGAACTGGGGCACTCATGAATATTTTTTGAAAACATTGAGCAGAGTTCATCATAATAGTGCAGGTCATCATCCTAAATAATATACCAGATGGCAAGTGGTGAGTAACTTTGTTTCCTGTCTCTAGCTGAGGTTTTTCAGGCACACAGCTCTCACTCCCCGGAATCACAAGGCTCCCAGACAGAGGTGTTGAAAAAGAACTTGTCAAAACCCCCACCATTGTACAGCTAGGAGTGTGAGAGAGAGGGCCAAGGAAGAAAGACCTGTTTTTGCAGTCTTGTGGTCAGCTGGGAGAATTTTGATTTCCAAAATGTTGTTTTCAGTCCAGCCAGCTCCACATGATTCTTCATGAATTTTGTTACACCGGCACTCTGGGACAAATACTCAAATGTTTGGGGGCAAACACTGGAATTCGAAGTTCTGGCATCAATATACAAGAAGGATAAAATTTTGAATTCCACATTCAAATGTCACACATCATAATTATGGCAACTTCTGGAGGTGACTATGGGCTGCTGAGCGTGTTCTGTGATGTGTAGATGGGGCAATTTGGAACAGATACTCTGTGAAGCCGCCTTCTGCTGATACCAATATGTATGGTTGATTGTGCATGCAGAACACTGGTTTTGGGGGCTTGGGTGGTCCATCTAGTCCTAGGTTTCTTAGACAAAGTGAGACCTAGAATGCTTTGGTAATAATGAATGGCTTATTCTGTCATTAGAGAGAAAATCGTATGGTGTTGAAATTAAGTACAATGCGGATCTTGAATGACGACAAGGAGACCCAGAGTCATCGTGTGTTAGACACTTGAGGGATGGAAAACATTCTTCTTGAGGGGAATGTTTTGCTAAAAGGAGAGGACTGGGTGCAAGGCAAAGGAGGTATAAAAACAGAATTTCAGCTTCTAGAGCTTCAACTCAGATCAATGCATTCTGTATTTTTCCACTCTGAGCCCAGTGCCTCTAGAGCTCTTCATTGTGAGCAAGCAGAGTTGAGAATTAGCAGGTCCCCAGAAATACAAAAGCAGCAGTATCGCTAGGTCACAACCACAGTACACTGGGAGCAAGAGAAGGGTCGAGTCAGCTTTGCAGATGCTTTTTTTAGACTGACTTGGAGCTACTTAATTCTGATGAATGCATATCCTCCATTTCTTCACATAGAAGACATAAATAATATGAAGAAGTTTGAAGAACATGAATGTGTCATTGAAGGTTTCCATGTGATTGATGAGGGAGGAGATTAATTTATTCACCCTAAAAAGAATATGAAGAATATGTTGGCTGGGGACAGCTGAATCTAGCATCAGGGGACAGAGGGCGGAGGGCCTGTTTGTGTTTGAAAGATTGAAAACAGATTTCTTAAGACATGGAACATGATGGAAATGAAGTGTTAAGAGGTTCATGACACCATCTGGGAAATATGATTGGGATGTAGTGAGTCTTTGCCACTTGAAAAAAGAAAATATTTGAGAGTGCATATATGAGGCCATCTTGGGGACATAACTGATGGATTAGATTGTCTTGAATTTTACATAAAAAAAAGACTGAGATCCTGCATAAAACACCTTAATGGAAAGAAGATGAGTTGCTTGTGACTTAAATAAGGTTTTGATTTTATGGTTATGTACAATGCTGATAGAAAAAACATATTCTTTAATATATTGTTATTTAAAACTTTAAAAAATGTTTAAAAACTTTAAAAGTGTGTGTGTGGGTTAATTTAAAAAAATGGTTAGGAATTTCTGTTGCTGCTGTGATTGATTTTGAGGTAGTACTATTTTGTTGCTGGCTTTGCCGCTTGGATGTCATTCATTTAGTTGAGTTAAATTAATGAAAATTATGAACCTGTAATTTTCATGGAAGCATGTAATTGAATCATACATAGGTGTAGCTTTTGCTTGTATTTCTGATGATAATTATTTACTCTATTTTGCTATAGAAACCAGCAGCAGTCACTGTTTGTATATATTGAGCTAACTTGTGATCTCATTTTGATTAGTGTATTGTTGGAATCACTCCAGTCTAGCCAACAGAGTTATTCCAGTTTTATTCCTGTTTACACAGAGCATGATATGGTCTGTGGGGGAACTAGATCTTTTTTACTGTCCCTGAGGAGAAAGTCTGCATTGCTGGTTGTTTCATTTGTTGCACTGATTATGTTAGGCGGAATTAAACTGGTGTGTTCTAAATGAAGCTGGAAAATTTCATATGTGCCACGGTGAAAGTCCTTACTGGTGGCTGTGGGGAATCTGCAGTGTCCCGTCATGTGGAAGCTTTGCTGTGGGCAGCCTGAGAGCTACATGCTGATGAGCAGGGGTGGCCTTTTGTACCAGCTGCTCTCTGTCTGCCCTTTACTAATTCCCTCACCATTACAGTGGGAGAAAACAGAAGTGTGCTGGGTTTGTGTTTCATGTTTTGCCTTGGTTAAAAAGAGAGAGGATGTGGAGGGTACGTAAAGGCACTTCTCTCAGTACTTCTCAGCTGAGTGGATCAGTGACTGCACTACTGAATTCAGGAACAGTCCAACACACTATTTTCCTTGACTGGGTTACTGGAGTATTCAGGTTAAAATGTGCCATGCAAGAAAGTGAATTGTCAAATTAATCTGAGCTTCTTTGGATTGTTATGGAAAACATTTGGACTATGGAACACAGAAACATACGGACTAATGATGGGTGATGTAGAAAAGAGAAAGGTAGCAGGCAGAAGGCATGCAAGTGCACAAAGTGAACAAAAGCTCTTATTTTTGTTGCTTGTTGCTTGCTCTTCTCTCTTCAAAATTTCTTCAAAGTTTCAGAGAGAAGATGAAAGAAACTTGTGCTGGAGTGTCTTTATCTCCTCTGTGGCCCTGTGCTCCCCTGAAGACTGCTTTGTAGTCTTCACAACTCCATGTTTCTGAAACACAGTAGAATTGCAACTTGTCCCATGCTTTGCAGCTTTGTTCAGAAATGACTTGAGGTTAGGGAGCTCTGGAGAGGATAGAAACCAAAACACTTTTTAAGGGTTACAAGAGTACGTTTCATTTTTGGCATCAGTCATATCTACGGAGAAATTATTTTTCAGCTCACAGTAAAGCACCTGGAAGTCTTCTTCTGTGTACTTCTTGAGAATCTCACAGAGAATATTTCAGTTGGATGTGTTTCTGTGTTCATCTTGGTGCCTATTTGGCATCTTTAAGTGGGTATTTTATGCCACAGGAGAGACTAAGGCATTACCAGTACCAGTGCAGCTTGTATTGTTAGTGCTGCGTGCTTACCAGTGTGCTGCACGGTAAGTTGTTTAAACATTCAGGCTGGCCTGGGTATCTAAAATGGTTTTAGAAGTTTAGAAGTCATTTGAAGGCTTCAAAATGGTCCTCAACCATACTAAATCAGTTTTAATTATATAGGTAGGGTGGGGGTTTATGTTTTTATGACCAGCAGTATCGGTGGTTTCTGCTGGTATGATGCTTCTGCAAATCTAGCATACCTCCTTGGCAACCTCTTTTGCTGGGCTTTGCATTTGGCTTTTCGTTCAAGATCAATAGTCTCTTGAATTCTGTATTGTTGTGTGCATTGCTGATTTGCTCTTGGGTCCGTAGCCAGGACAGTGTTCTGCACCTTGAATTATCAAGCTGTGTGAAACAAAGAGAGTACTAATTGCTGGTAAAGATGTTATTACCCCTAGCGACTTAACAACACAACTTCTGCAGCTGCTTGCCTCAGTAGCTACTGTCTGTCTCTCCCAAATACTGCTGTGCTTGAGGCAAGGATTAGTGAGTCAGATTCTTTGGCTTGTGCTACACAGGTCAAGGTTAAGTAGGCTGCTCTGCCTTGACTGGGATTCTAGCTGTATTACCATCTGTAGCAGTTATTTAAAGTACCATTTATTCAAATTTCAAGGAAAAGGACTTCTTAGTTAAACGAGACCAAGAGTTACACATTTTAGAAGTGTGCTACTCTTGTGGATGGTGACACTTGCCAATCTCCCCCACAGAGTAGTATCTGCAGTAAATTCTTGTTCCAACACAAAGCACAGCAATAATAGCAAGCGATAAATGCTGATTTTTATCATTTTCATTTACCTGTCTATCCAAATGGGGTTTCTTTTTTCACAGAATCACGTTATGGGTAAGAGGGAAGGGTGGGTTGGAACATCTCTCTTTTGAATGAGCTTTTAAGCAAAATGGGGACTCCTGGGATTCCTCCAATGGTGTTTGTCCCTTCTCTTTACCTGCACTCAAACCCCTCACTTTTTTGTCATGTCTGTGATCCTGTGCAAAACCCTTAAAACCTAGAAATTTGATGACTGCTACCTAAACCTGATAATAATGTTTCTCCTACAAACTATGGGTTTCCAGCATCGTGATTCTATTAGGATAAAATGCAGTCTCAGAGTATAGTCTCATAGTCTTGGTAGGAGGCCTGGTAAGTTCGACTCCTTTTTGTCTGCCCTCTGACATCACCCTGTGTTCAGGGGCTTTGTATTGTCCCTAATTATGCTCTTCCATTTCTCTGGAATCTCCTAGTTCATTTTTGAGTTACTAGATCATTTCCTCACTTTAATTTCATTTAAAAAATTACTTGTAAAAATATGGCAAGGTTTCTGCAAAAAGTACTTTGGGATAATGCAAATGAAGGAATGTTTTTGAAGAGGGCTATGAGCAATGACTTTATTTTCATGCTTCAAAAAGTTACTAATCTTTGATGTAGCCAAAATTATTATAATTTATCACTGTTACTACTTTTATGTGATGTGATTGTTTAGTAGTAAACGTACATCTGAAACAACTTGCACTCCTCTGGTTTCATCTCACATCTGCCTTTAAAATTCTCTTTATTCCTGAAATGTGTGCATTTTCAAAACAGTCCAAGTAACAGAATTTTCATAATTATATTCCTGAAAGAAGGGAAGTCATACTCTGAAGCCTTTAATCCTCCAATTGAAACAGAAGATAAAGGCTGCATGTTCTAACATATTTCCTTAGAGTTTGCATATTTGGTAAGATATTTTTCACCTTATTGGCTCATTGTTAATCCCACATTGAAGAGAAGTCATGTTATCTGTGGGTATTATGGAGCATCAGGACTAAAATCTCATTTTGCCAAATCAAAATTGGAATGTCTGCAAATTTTATACCTGTGCCATCCCACAGTTTGTGTAAACTGGATCTGGGTCTCTTTTCTAACACTCTGAAGTTCAACCATTAGATGACATGTCAAATTCCCCGAATTCCACATATGGAAGAAAATATGTGGATCCTACTGCTCATCGTTTCCAAGCTCCAAAAGAGCAGGCTCTGGTGGATTTGGCTTCTTAGCTTCTATCCTCTCTAAGCTGTGAAAGAGTAACTGCGGAGCTGCTTCCAAATAAAACAGTGGTTATTTGCCAAAAGGGATGTAGAGAAATACATTAAATGACAGAACCCTGCTTTTGCTGTAATTAGGCAGGACTTTATTTCAGGTAGGTCCAGTATATTTCAGATAATTTTCTAACTCTCGAGAGCTATAAGAGTGTCTGTTTACTTCATGAATCCCACTCACAATGAGACCATGTTGGAATGAGATGCCCTTTTAGGGCCAGGAGTCAGCCTAACTTCTGAGGATCTGACATTGTTAACAGAGCCTTTTTGTCTACTAGCTTTATTCCACTGACAATGTTTCTTCCCGTCTCTCCTTGCCAAGTGAGCTGCCCTGAAGTAAAACCTAAGCATGAATGTATCTTATTAGACATTAGAAAGTCAACATGGAGAGACACGTTGCAAATGCCTCAAGCCCTGGGTAGGCTCCAGCCAGAGCTTAGACATCTGAAAGCTCAGCTGTAGACAATGAAGCCCACAGAAATGGAGGTTTCTGGTTTTCTACTCAGAAATGGCTTGGAGTTTTGCCTGTTCTGCCTTGTTCAGTTAACAGTTCTTACGGATTACAAGTCATATACAAGAAAGCAGCTTATGCAAAGTGCTTATGGAAATAATACTGCTATCCATACTGTGTGCTTGATTCTTCAATGGTGGTGGACAGTTGCACCTGAAAGATGGCATCTCATTCATTCCTCATTTAGGAGACAGATTGACCACTTGAGATACCCACAGCAGGAGCAGATACACTAGGAATTAGGGTTGTAACAGTCTCACTCTTTGCATCGAATTTCTCTTGTTTCCTCGTTGTTGTTTCTTCATTTCAAGCTGAATTCAATTTTCATATTTATGAATTAATTCACTTGAATACATTGATCTAAAAATGTTTTTGTTTGTTTATGTAGAAGATATGAGTATGAGCAGCAATGAATGGCTGCATGTCCTGCTTATAAAATGTGTGACCATGCATACAGCCATAATGCTCATGGAGAATAAATGTGTCGCCACCCGGTTATATATAAGATCATTCATCTATCCACCTCGGCATTCCCTTGAGTCCCATGGCCTAGTCATAGCCATAAGCTGTAGCTTAAAGCTGTTTTCGACACAAATAATGTTTCATTGCTAATTGATGCATGATGTTAATGTTATCACAGGGAAAAAAACGGATGCAACAGTTAAAGCTACATTCCTTGAAAATGTTTCAAAAATTAGATCTAAATGAGAAAATGATGATGACTGAAGTATTCTCAGGGAAGGGAGTCCTCTTCATTCAACTGTTCTTTGGAAGATAACATTTGTTCTTCATCCAGTAAATCAGATGTGGATTTCCTTGTACCATAAAACCTTTTTGTGATCATTGTGTTTTCATATCCATCGCAAAATCATTGAACCTACACCCTGCAATATGGACTGGGGTGAGTCTGGAAATATGGCCCTCCCAGGACTAGTGATATCTGTCTGTGTCAGACATACGTCCAGAATTTTTCTGAGAACTTATACTCCCAAAGTACTACTTGTCTAAAAAATTAAAAATTCTTAATTATCTGCAAAAGCTACCAGTTCTGTTTATTTGCAGTATACCTGATGAATCTTTCAGTCAAAAGTAAATCCACTTTCTACACATCTATCTGTGTCCCCTCAGAAGTGCAGAGCAATTAGCATAGATTATGCACTAACCCAGCACCAAGTCTGAATTTCATCACACACACACAAAAAAGTATTTTGACCAATAACAAGTTCAAAGTAAAATGCTTGTGAACCTAGATTGGGTATGACATGTTCAATACCTGTTTGAATGTACTGCATTGTAAGGGAATACCTTCATAACTGTGTGCTGTCTGGTTTTGTGTGGGATGAAAATAGGCTTTCCTCAGTGGAGCACGGTTCTTTTATAGCAGCTGAAAAACTACCTAACCAGAATTTTGGAATTAAACTTTTAGTCCTAACTAGTGTTTATGTAAAAAGCTGTAGCAGCTTTCGTGAGAAATCTTGAGAGCTGAATTTGATGACTGTCTCTTGAGATCTTCAGGTGTGGAGAAAGAAGACAACCGAGCCTTTATGTTTTCTTTAAGTAAGTGCAGTGCTTGCCACGCAGATGAAAACATTTGTCAGGTTATGGTAAAGATGTAAAGAGAATTAAAATTGATAAGCCAGACTATTTAGCAAATATCAGTCTGTAACTTCACAGAATCAAAATCTTTGGGTGCAAAGGGAGGTCTGTGTCTCTTAAGCTAGAGTGCAGATAAGAGCTCGTTGTTGTATGGGTCTGGGGAACTCTAGGGTGCGTTCTTCAGCTCACGTTCAGGGATAATGTGCCTGTCTTTCCATCTCTCTGTGGAGTGTGAACCAGCCTCCCTCTTCATCTGCTGGGAGGGGAGGGGAGCAGGCTCAGGCTCACAGCAGAGCAGGCTCTGTTGCTCCTCAGCATGACGCAGTATTTGGCCTGTCCTGACCATCCAGCAGGCCCATGTTTCAAACTTTTTGTAGTGTTTTTGTTGTGGGTTTTTTTTTTTTCTTCCCCAGTGTTTGCTTTCATATGAGACCTCAAAGATGACCTGTCAAAATATTCTTCTATCTTAGTGGCTGTACTTTCTGGGACATTTCTAAAAAACCAAATTTTTACTGTGACTGAAAATACTGTGCAGTGAAAACTGTGTACTCTGCATTCTGAGATGACAACAAAATGAGTTTATGTCCTCTCTTCTTTTTCTTTTATCTTTTTTTTCAATAGCAAACATGCTGTCACTTGTGCATAGTCAGTGTTTGAATAGCCAAGTAGCTACTTGGAGGTGTTTTATTTTTGTAGCTACAATATCAACTGAGTTCATTGTAACTGGGTTGGACTTCTTTAGCGTTCAGCCTTTCACAGCTGAAACCTTTGTTAACACTTGTCAGTTTGGAGGCCTGGCAGTCCGGACAGTGAGCTTGATTCTGCTGCTGTCTTAGGAAGCGTTTATCACTCTGACAGAACCTAATTAAAATAGAGAAAAACAATCAGTGAGTGATGTCAGTGAGAAACAGAGAACCAGAGTAAGAGCATTTACTGGCCACAGTGCATCTATAACGAGCTGCAGCTCTTCCCTTTTCTTCGCTGAGGGAGGGAATGTTATTCTGCCAGTCGTTATTCATTCTCAATGAGCAGAGATAATCTTTCTTAATCCCTTGGAGGGGTTTCTTTGCAATATGTTCATTCTGAACTTTAAATCACTATTTACTTAGGGCCAGATTCTGTCATGCTTCTTCCTTCCAAATAGTAGCTTCCTCTGTTAAAAATGCAATGGTGAGTAAAGACAAGAATGAGGAGAAGTAGGCTCTATGCTGGATCTTTAACTGATGAATCCAAGTATGTGAATTTTCACATGAAGTTATTTTCTCCATGAGCAATGACTTAAACTTTGTATTTTATTGCCAAATCCTTCCACTTACCTAGATGAGCATGAAGGCCTGTGGTCCATTTTTTTTTTTTGAAAACTGAAGAAGGAGAAAAGCCTACAAATTATGCAGTTTTGCTTGTGTTATTTTTCACAGGTTTAGTTCTTACTTGAAATTAGGTGCTTTATGACTGTCCCCGTGCCATTAGCATCAAAAATGTACACATAGATAGATAGATAATCAGTTAAACAACACACTGCCATTATTGCTTTTGATATTTTAATAATCTTCAAACTGGAGCAAAGTCAGTATTATCCAGCTAGACAAATTGAGGCAGATTTATCCCTGAAGGTCAAATACTTCTTCATTAGCTTATGCCAGACCATTAACACAAGGAAGAAATTCTCTGCACTTTGCATCTTGTCCTTAACATAGTGAAGAAGCTCTAGAGCATTACCTGTTTCTCATGTTCTAAAGTTCTTGCTGAATCTCCACCCCCTTGTTTCAATCCTGCCTTATTTTTGTTTATGTTGCCTGTTTGTGAGATTAAGACTTGATGGTTCTCGTTGGTGTCTATTTGAACTTTCAAAGGTAGGTTTATCATATGACATATTTTTCAGGTCCAGATTACTATTTTCAAGCTGAGCAAGGCTGACCTTGAATCATTTTCTTTACTTGGCTTGTTGTGGTCTTTCTGTTCTTATAAACCATCTCAGAGAGATTATCACTGACAGTGATCCCCTGCAAGTTCAGGAAGAACAGGTGTAGTATCAGCTATCCTAGTTCTATGCTATGGCACCTTTTTGTGCTGAATGGACACCATGTAGGCAGTTAAGGTATGATAGCCATGACACAAGGAAGCAAGGATCCTTTAATACTTCAGTTCTCTAAAGGATCACTCTGAAAATATAAAAAAATAAAAAAGTTAATCAATTCTGCATTAAAAAAGACAAGGATACTTCTGGTAAGTGTGGCTTCAAAAAGGAGATGCAGTAGAGTATCAGCTTCAGTGATCTGAATCTATGCAGACACTGAAACTGAGGAATATCTAAGAACTCCTGGTATTTCTCTTAGAATTCCTGGTATTTCTCAAAGGTTTAATTCATAAAGTAAGAATTGTTTTACACATAAACAGATTAGATTATTTTAACTACACATTTCATTCAGATTGTCATACAGAATGGATTCTTTAATTTTAGTGTTAGATTTGTATAAACTTTACCTTTCCTCTTGTTGCTGCCTTTTCTTTCTTTTTCAATATAAATATATATTGGTCACAGTTGCATTTGTGTTCTAAAGTATCCACAATTACAAATCCTCATATCACATACTTGATAATATAGTTGCATATATATAAGCTTATCCTATTTTATTTTATTCTGATTTTTTTTTCCAAAGTATTTTCTTTTATGGGTTTTCTACTAATATACCAGAGAGATGCTGGATTGCTTACTGCTGGTACACAGGAGCTACGTTGTTGAAGATTGTTTTCCAGTACAAGATAACTCTTCTTCACTTTGAAGAAGTTAATTGAAGGAGAATTATGTAAATAGGCAGCTGTGCTCTTGGATTTGACTAATTACATCCTATGCAAAGCATGTCTTGTCAAGGAACTTCATCCAATGTCCCTTAACAGCTCAGAAATTTCAGAGATAATAGTGAACTCTGGGAAAGAGCCAAGAACAAGGGGAACTGAGGGGTTTTAACTTGGTGTTGGGTATTTTAATGCATTTTGAACAAAAAACCCTTTTCCATGTTAATAATCTAACCCTTTAATATGTTATTGATTTTAGTTGATGAAGGAGTTTCCTCTGCTCAGCATGTTCAACATCCATGAAAACCTGCTAGAGGCTTTGTTGGAACTGCAAGCGTATGCAGATGTCCAGGCAGTCTTAGCAAAGTATGATGGTAAGTTCATACATATTTATATTTTCTCTTTATGCTATATGCAGAAGCCATATTTCTAGGTCAAACTCTTAAAATTTAGGAAACACTGTAATTGAGCTGATGAGCACAAGGTACACAGATCCCTTTATACAGTCCTTAATCCAGAGATTAAACGTTGTGCATTATTTCTGCCAAGCCGTGCTTAATTCATTGTACAGGCTAATGGAACTCGCTTCCTAGCCACTCTTCAGTGCTTTCTTTGCTTTAAATTGATGTTTAAAGAATGACTAGGTTCTGCAGACTTTTTATGACATGATATTAAAACTCTGCCTGCAGAAAGTATTATCAGTTCCCTTGTGAACTTCTCTATGAGTGTTAACTTAGAGGGATACAAGTGCTTTACAAACATTAATTGATTTAACTTCACAGCAGTTTAGTGAGTAGCAGACTTCATGTCTTACGGGGAACACTTGGAAAGCTCAGAAGACCGGGTGAACTTTTCACATTAATGTTCAGTACTTTTCAGTAAGTGTTAGATTATGTAGCATTACATCAACTTTTATATTCAAATCGTAGAATCATAGAATGGTTAGAGTTGGAAGGGATCTTGATGATCATCAAGTTCCAACCCCACTGCCATGGGGTTGGAACCTCCCACCAGAGCAGGTTGCTCAAAGCCCCATCCAGCCTGGCCTTGAACACTTCCAGGGATGGGGCATCCACAGCTTCTCTGGGCAACCTGTTCCAGTGCCTCGCCATAGCTTCTGCTCTCTTGAGCTCTAGCCCTTTGAACTTGAATTCAAGACACCTGAGTCTCAGAGAAAGGACAGAGTATGAAGCGCCAACTGGCATGCTTTGTTTAGTTTAAGTTAAATGGGTTTTCCTTGTATTGTGTGGAAACTTTGTGAAAGAAACAGGAATGCAATCCAGTTCTCTTGACCAACATTCATCAACCTTCACGGTGCCACTCTTCATCCTTTTCCTGCAGTCCCTGGCTTACTCACTGTCATGGTTTAACCGCAGCCGCTAACTAGGAATGTGCAGCCGCTCGCTGACTCCCCCGGGCTGGGACGGGGGTGGGAAGAATCAGAAGAGGAAAAGTGAGAAAACTCACTTTGGGTTGAAACAAAGACAGTTTAATAGCTAGAGGAAAGCTATGCATGCAAGCAAAGCAAACCAAGGAACTCATTTCAGTGCTTTCCATGGGCAGGCAGGTGTTCAGCCACCTCCAGGAAAGCAGGGCTCCATCAAATGTAATGATTACTTGGGAAGACAAAATGCTGTAACTCTGAACATCCCCCCCTTCCCTCTTCTTTCCCCAACTTTGTGCTAAGCGTGACATCACATGGCATGGAGTATCCCTTTGGTCAGTTGGGGTCAGCTGTCCCCACTGTATCTCCTTCCAACTATTTGTGCACTCCCAGCCTGTTCCCTGGCGTTGTGGCACGAGGAGCAGCAAAGGCCTTGACTGCTTAGCGACAACCCAAAACATCAGTGTTTTACCAATACTGTTTTCATCCGAACCCAAAGCATAGCACTATACCAGCTGCTAGTAAGAAAGTCAGTTCTATCCCAGCTGAACCCATGACACTCACTATCCACATTCCAAGTTCTGCAAAAAGTGAATCAGGAATCCTCCAGCCATCAGTTTCATGTTGTGTTACTACACAGTCCTCCATCATCCTCTGAAAAGTCTCATTCTGTGCACCAGAGTATGGCAAGGGGGTTTATGAAAGGAGTACTTTGTAATCATAGAACTAAAAATGAGGTCATAGCACACATGAATCAAACAGCTGAATTAAGTGAAACAGCCTGAATTTTAATGTTTCTTAACTCTTTCTGTAGGTTGATCTTGTAGCCTTTAAAATCTTTTTAGTTATTAGCTCTTAGAGCCTTTCTGGTGTTCTTTGGACAGAGATTTTAAGGCTTCTAATTTCTGAAGTTTTTGAAAAGGTAGTTGGACACCATATGAGGTACTGTTGTATAAATGGCTACCAGTGTGGGCACTGGAGCCTATATCCACAGTCTTTTGGCCACTTTTTCTCTTTGATTCTTTGAAGGATTTAGCATCTTTTCCAGCTAGCCCTCAGATGATCTTCCATCCTATTTGTCTACTGAATTGTCCTCTACTTTTCTTTTGAATGGTCAGTTTTAGCTTTTATTGCCCCCAGTTCCTACCAGAGGCTCCTTGTTCAGCCACTACAGCTCATTCCTCATTCCATTCTTCTGCCTGTCCTAATTATCCATTCCAGTCTTCTCTTCAAGGCAGTGATGGTCATGATACATCTCCTCACCCACTTTCCAATCTGTGTCTTACCGGGTGTCTTTTTCATGTACCCTTCTTTCTCTGGTTTCTGCTGCCTCTCATTTGACATCCTTTGCTGTGTTGCCTGGATGCCAAAAAGCAGAACAGCAAGAGCCCACACAGACAGAGCTTCTTGCTGTCAGCCCCAGTACTTGGGCCCGTGTCATCATATGGCACAGTGGCAAGGGGATGATGCGTAGGTTTGTTGGAGTACTGAGGTGTGTGTACTTGATGAGCAAAGAATCTTTGGAGGGTGTAACAGAAAAAAATGGCAGAAGCTTCCATTGAATATGTGTTAACTACTTTCTTCTAACATCTTATAATTTAGGAAATAAAGATAAATTTTACTGAGGGTAGCAGTAGACCATTGGCTTGGTCTGAACATGATCATACGGCCAAATTTCAGACATCTGCAGTAGATGGTGGCAGAGCTGAGGTGATTTAACAAAAGATAAACGAGCAGCTCATTATGGGCAGCTTTAGTGATAGTCACTGCTACCAGCCCAGCCTGGAATGTCAGCTCTTCTGGAGGCAGACCATGCCACCCAGGCCTTTGAGTACTGTCATCCAGTAGCAGTAATGACTCTTGGAGCAATCTTGGTTGTGCTTAGTCTGGTTAAAGAAATCTGCAGTTAAAGTGGTAACATCAGTCTTTCTTGTAATTCCTTGTATTTCAGTAATGTCTGTGACACAGCTGTAGATGTGATGCCCATGGACTTTATTTTGGCACCATAAGAAGCAAGTAAATAGAAATGGCTAATTTTATGCCCCAGGCACCACAGGACCTTCTAGACTTTAATGTAGTTATGAAATAATAGCCCTGGGAGATTGCAGAACTGTGCAGAACTGTGACAGAAGAAGGAATTAAGCTGTACTCTCCCAAATCTCAGACTAAACTCTTGTGCTAGCTCTGCTTTTGCATACTAAAGCCCTGATGCCTAGTTTTAAACAATACCATGGTGGCACTTAGTGTCATGGAAGTTGATAAAACTTGGAAAGTACATTTTGTTTTCTCAATAAAAAAGCATCCGATAGAGTCAAAACTGAGTTCATAAAGGTAACAAATGAGGCTTTTCAGAATAAAACTCTTCTTGCTTTGTTGGAACCTATGCAGTTTCAACTCATGCTTTGCCATATATAAACAAAGGTGTGTGTATGCCCTAGGTATGCAAAAGGACTCAGCAAACACAGGCTTAACCCGTATAACCCTTACAAGTTCATGAGTCTCAAAAGGCCTGTCTTGAGGAGTCTCAGCTCATTTTAGAACTCATCAACTTCATGTGTTGTAAGATTTATTGCAATATAAAACAATGAACTCATTTATACTCTCCTATCTGCAGTTTCTGTTGGTCCCAATCCACTGCCTTTTTCTGACTAAGACCAAACCTGATTTATTGTATTTTGATAACATATGAACAAATTATTTCCTTGAGCGGTCTGCCCCCACCCTGAGCTAAAAAGTTGGATCACTTTATGTGAAACCTCAGCCTCTGCAAGCAGACTCACTGCTTTACCAAAAGCTGTGTGTTAAATTGTGTTTATGTTATGTACCTGGCAACAGAGCTGATGTCCATAGTCATTATTCATGGAAAAAGGGCCTCATTAATGGGACAGCATGCACTGTTGCTGAGCTACATCATTATGGTTTCAGAGTTCAGTGTCTGTCAATAGAGTGCAGATGACCTAAATACTGTTGAATGCTGAAAAGATTTTTGGCTCTGATTTAACACATATCCACGTTATTTACAGCATATATAGTTATGGCTACTAAAGAGACTGTTCTTGATGGAATAAGCTTCTGGTATTCATAGTAGGTAATGTCTCTATGCTCCTCTTCCCCTGCTTTTTAAACAGATTGTTTTCCAGTGGAGTAGGTCTGCTTGTTGTGATGCTTAGAGAAAACAATTTATTAACTTCCCTGGGCAGCCAGTTGCTTTGATTGTTACTATCTGGTAACCTGGCACTGTGTGAAAACTCAGACCTTTCTAGCAATTGAAAGTTCAGATTTAAAAAGAGTGGATGCCTATGTATTTAGTCATAGTGATGCAGTGGTTCCTCCCTAAACCTGTCCTTGCTTTCCTTTTTTTCAATGACAGTGTTTTCCAGTGAGACTATAAGCCATCTGGTTTGCAGGAGGAACACCTTATACAGATTCCCCTTTCACTTACTCCCTAGCAAAGGAGAAAGACTAGGTCACCATGTAGACACAAATGCAGAGTTCACTTGAGAAGATAATTTAGACAAAAAAATACATAGAAAGTGGTTTTAAAATATAAAGGGTCTCATTCTGCTCTAGGCTATGACACTTTTTTATATGGTAATAGATGACTTCGAAGAATCCTACTTTAAATAAGTGTCAAATCAAAATGTAGGCCTGTGAAGAAACACTTTGGAAACAGTCAAGTCATCTTTGTTTGGGAATACTTTCGACTTAAGGAAATCTAAACAGTTAATGTAGAGAAATAGGTTCCCTAAAAAGTAACCTGTTCAGGGCTACTCTATTTTCTCCGGTCCCCTTCTGTCCGATTTCTTCTTGCCCTTACAGGCTTAGGAAATGAATAAATTCTATGGAAGGCATTGCTTTTGTAGAGAGTTGCAGATTGATGAACCAATTACATGGAGTCTTCAGTTATATTAGCTATGGTCTCCGGGGGTTTTGTGTATGTGTGTATATTTGAGCTCACAGCTCCACTCCACCAGTTTCTTTACTTGTGATGGTTATGTGGGGTATTTCTGAGATGTAACACCTGGTGGAGCTAAGGGGGTAGTGCAAGAAAGGGGTTTGTTCTGAGTTGAAGATGCAGCAAGTGGCAGTATGGAAGCAAGTATTACCTCATGCACACTATTTTATAATCCTTCTATTTCTTCTTCTAAGTGAGGCCTTAGGAGAAAGTTCCTTTTAGTTAAGGTCACATCAAAACCTAGCCTGTCTTCTCCAAGTGATTTGAATCAGGTACGGCCTCCAGTTTGTGTTACAGCAATATCAAGAGAATGGTTTCTTTTTTTGCCCTGTTACATCTTTTTCAGCTTCTGCTTCTAAGAACTAGTTTCTTTCCTCCATGTCAAAATGACTTGTCACTTCAACTAGGTCTCTGCATCAGTTCTGTGGCTGTTCATACCATCTGGTCTCTTTTTTGGCCATATGATTCTGTGGGATTTTTTGCTTGTCCTGCTTGTGCAAAAGCACAAGAAGTCTAAACTAATTATACTAATCTTGCTGTTTCTAATCTCCTGTAGGGAAAATTGTTCCTTCCCCTCTATATGCATTTAGGATTGAATTTAGCCAAACAAAGGGGCTGGCACCTGCCTGGTCACTGAGATATGCACCTCAGCAAGAGTTGCATATGAAGTGTTCACAACCAGCAGTGATCCTCCAAATATTTCCATAGCTGAACAGTGTAAGTTTTAGTCGTGGTCGTGGCAAAATAAACACTTTTTGTTTGTGCTGAAAAGTTTTTCCCATTCTATCAGGGGACCAAAATCCAGGCCTTCACATACACAGTGGCTCTGTGTTTGTGTTTGATTGGGGTGTCTCCCGCCACTGAGAAAGAATGTCAAAATACAACTGCTTTGTTTTGAAAGCACAAAGTAATTGTCAGATCATTGTGTTCAAAGTTTTGCTCCATCCAGCACGTTTTCTACCATGTTTTCTGGAAAAAATGCAATGGCTATTCTCATGGGAGATAATACTACAGGATATTAGATCTTTTTGACAAAGTGTTTTTCCCCTGATGTTCAGTTCATACTTTCCTTTATTGAATCCCATCCCATTACTCTTGCTTTTAACCATTTGTATGAGCTTAATTCGCTCTCTTCTTTAATGTCTGTGTCTTTATAGTTGACTGTGTCTCTCTGCTGTCATCAGTGACCCAACCTGCACATACATATTTGCTAAAGCACTTTCAGTCTTTCCCATAAGCAGTTTTTCCTACCACCTGTGCAAGAGCTGACAATGTAGCCTGCAGGTGCAGAGAACTGGGGGAGTTCTTTCCTGCCAGGGCAAGTGTGGTCCTATCACTTAAACACTGGAGTCTACAGGCAGGATGAGGGAGAGAAAGTCAGAGCTGGGGTTCACCCCCAAACTGTAGCACAGTACATGTCCTGTTTTCCCCCCTTTTTTGTTGTACCTCTTTGCATAACTTCTCACAGTTTGTTGGTATATTTTCAGTCACGTATTTGGAAATACGTGAATGGTTCCAGTAGCTTAATGTAGTCTCTCTCCAGTGCTGTATGAAAAAGAGCTAGCAATTCGACTGGAAGGATCTTACCGTGCAAATTATGGCCCCAGATCTACAGTTTATTTCAGCAAATATTTAAGTCCTGTTAGTGTTGATAAGACTATTCAACTACAAATTAAGCCCATAGGAATCTGTATTGTTGACTTGGGATTAACGTGCCTCAGGGACAAAATAGGGAATAATTTCCGCTTTGTGACTGTTGTGGTTTTGTCCTCAAACCAGGACAGTGACTTACATTGATTAATGACTAAAGCAATTGCAGCATGCCTGTCGGATAACTTGGATGGGGGATGCTGTACCAGTCCATACCCAGATTCATCCTTTCTTGGTTTAGTTGCTATTTTATAAAAAACAATAGATCCCATGAGCTATTTAGATGAATTATGGCATCTGCTTTAATCAGAGAAGAAGTGATATTATGGTTGCAAGCGTCATCCCTAGTATCTTTCTATTAGTTCACTCTCACAAGCAACTGCTTATGAAGCAAATGCCCAGTAAGAATTCACTTTGCCAACCCTCACCATAGCTGGCTGGGGCTAATTGAAAGAAAACGCTCATAAATTGTCTAGACTATTTTGTATTCTGTTTAAAGATACAAGCGATAAGGAAGAAGAAGAGCCTTTTTTAGATTGACAGATCAGTTCTTATTTGGCAAAAATATCCTGATGGTTTTGACAACAGAATAGCAGTCACATCTTTCAGCACATTGTGGGAGCTCCACAAGTAATCACAGGAGGGTGGGAAACAGTGTATGTGAAGTTATTTTGCCAGATGGCTCACAGAGCTGGACACAGTCACTTATGAAAAACTTGACTTTGGTTCCTGACAGAAGATGTATCTCCTAGGGCTAGTTAATACTTGATTCTCTTGCTAAATTCAAATTGTAACCAGACATAATTGTCTTACGTTTTTCTCTAAAATAGGAGGGTCTGGTTTTGGAGATGAAGCCTAAATAATGTGAGGATTTTGAAGTATTGTAGTGATCAGACCAAGATAGAGCAGAAATAAATACTTAGGCTCTACTGTGGAGCAAACAAAAAGTTAAATGCTTTTGGAGGGAAGCAGGCATGGACCTACTGATGGCTATCTCCACAGCAACATAAACATGAACATTTATATATATTTCTTCCAGTGCCAAGGGACTGTAGGTATTATCATCAAATAATTGCTGCTTGCTCATTAGGAGCATGGTACTGAAAGAGGCCTCCTGGGTGACTCACGTCCCCCACTGCTGCATTTACTACATCATATTACCCTTTCCGTGAGCTGAGCAAGCTGCATCCTAGAATTAGCTATTTTGTTTGCCCCCTATTCTGCCTCAAAATCTGCCTCAAAAACATACTTCTCAGAAACCTTCTTTTAATCTCCAGCCCAAATTTAGTTCTGAACTGTTTATTCTTGTGCCAACATTATCCTGTACCTAAGCAGACCTTCTCCTTTCCTGGTGTTCCTCATGGGTTCGCATGAGGAACAGTTGTATCTTCTCTCAGATTTTATTTCATCTGGATTGTTATGGAAACATCCCAGTCTTTCTGTTTGATTTTATTGTTCTTGACTATGGATGGTTAGCTTTGAATGCAACATACCTTGAAGAAATACCATTTCTTCTGTAGGAATGACACGGGTGGTGGACCTGAGCCTTACCTCACCTCATCACACTCCCCTTCCTTACATATGCCAGCAGTTCATTGTGGATCATCCCGCAACCTATGCACACAGATATTTCCCACTCAGGAGCACTTACTACGTACTGCAAGACACTGTTCTGTGATATGGCATTTTGTTTCAGTATATTTAACCTATATCAAGCTCGGTTCCTACCGTATGATGTCTTAACTGCTTAGCCAAAAATGGTAGTGATCCTCACAACTTGGTCCATTCAGCTTCTGCTGAGCACTCTTTACTCAAGTGTCAATGATCTGATGCAGACAGGACCTTTATACGTGTGGTTAGGGGGTTTCTGTGTGTTGAGCGCTCTCATTGTTTGACCTTGTGGATTGTGTACTAATGGCTGGATTGCCACTTTCTTGCTGTCATTCTGGGGCTTCTGCTGGCATACCTGCTTTCTTTGATGAAATTGAGCAGCAGCTTTCATTGACATAACAATTGCTTTTCTTCTGCTACGTCAGTTAGGTACTCCAGACCCTCTTGATTGCTCCTAGTTTTCAGCTCCTTCAAGCAGATAGAAAAGTGAAGTGGTGTAATATTGTTGCATTATTCAAGGAAGTCCAAGCAAGTATTCTCTTCTTGGTCCTTTTTTTGTATGTGAAGTTTGCCTTTTGCCTGGGAAAATGTATTTCCAGGGACTTCTACATAGACCTCTTGTTCTTTCATGCATTCATGCAAAATTTTATAAAGGTCAGATCCTGAACTAACATTGCCAGGCTTGTACTGGTGCAGGGGAAGATATTTCCATGAGGTAATAGAGGCTTGATGGCCCCAAGAAACACTTGCAGGTAAGGGGAAAATAAAGTATTCTGTTGACCAATTGAAAACCTTCTAAATGATCTATGTGTATCAATGGTTTTCTGGGGTTTTGGGTTTTTTTTACTTTTCTATTCCTTTACCTTTCACTCTGTTTACGTTTTCATGAATAAGGTTTATACTGAAAGACAGAGACTGGTATGTTCTGAAAAGGATATTTCTGTTTACTGGAAATAATTTTGAACTCCTAATGTTAAGGAAAATCCAGTATAAGCAGGGCTATTGAATGGGCTTATAAACAATTTCTCCTGCTGTCACTGAAGATGTGCTCCTGTATGTGTCTGTAGCTGGCTTCTGGTAGTGGAGTAATTACCATTTCTATCACCAGCCTGCTTTGCGGGCTGGTGATTTTAATTACTTCAGTCACTACAATTACATACCCCAGTGAAATTATGGTTGGAATATATTGTAGGGGAGCCTCCAACAAGATCTTTACATCTCACTCTTGAAGTGCAAGTGCATAAGAAGACAATAGAGGTGGTTTAACAAGTAGCATTTTCAAAGTGCCTCAGTCATTCTGGCAGGGTTTTCTATCTAACAGAACAACGTTCTGTTTGGTTGCTTGGTTGTTAATAAATGAAGGACGGTAACTGGTGAGATATGATTTGCTTGTCCTCTTTAATTCCTTTTAGGAGCCCTGTCTGGCAAGGCACTGGGGTTCAGTAAATCACAATTTTCTCTTAACTCTAAAGTTATCAAGCTCTATGGTAATTTTGTCTTTCTAATCAAAAACAAACTCAGTGACAAACTGAGCCATAGATTCTTACAACAGTAGTCAGATTAGCTGTTCTTCACTTTTATAGTGGGCCTACTCCAGTGCCTTGTGTTTACTGTGCTGTGTATTTGTTATTTGCTATAAGCAACTATTGCAGTGGGCAAAAGTGTCTGCAGAACCCAGTCTTTAGTGAAGGTTGTTCTGGGGTTTTGTTTTGTTTTCTTGTTTTTTTATTTAGCTATAGTGCTCAACTTTTTAATGCTGGAATATTTCAGTCAGTATATAGTATGTGTCTGCTGGGTAGATTACTAATATGGAAGTTAGTTCTTCTCTGTGACAGTGGGAACAAATCTCTAATGCAAATCTGTTAAGCATCTTTTCTCACTACCTTTTGGATGCTTTGTGCCAGTCTACTGGATATGGATGCATATAAATTAAGTTGAACTAATAGCTTAAATCAGATTTCTGGCTCCCGATTGTCTCTGGAACAGCATAAAATGCCCAGAGATTGGTGAATATTTGGTCCAACATTTTCTTAAGAGGAAAAGCCCCTGATTTTACCCTTGATCTTAAACCACAATAAATCTAATGGCTGGCTGCTTGCAAGTCAAATCCATTATTACTTAAGTAGCTGTCTTAACTTGTATTGGTGCCATATATTCATATTAGACAACTGCTTCTGAGAGAAAACAAGAGTGAATAAGATAGCCCTCAGCTACTAGATGTTTTGTTAACTGTGGAAAAATTCATGTATTCCAGGTTACCTAAACATTTATGTACAAAGTAATGAAATCTTTCATTACGGCTCTCATCACGGCATACTGCGAATTTATTCTCCAATGAACCCAGATGCTGCTTAACTAACAGTTCCAGTGGTCATCAGCACAAGTCTTTAAAGCCTGTATGTTGGGTGGAAACTTAAATATCCCCGTGACATGGCAGTAAAAGTCCCAAGATCAGAAAGTATTCTGAGTTCACATAGTAATTTTGCATATGCCATGCATACTCTCAAGTACCAAAAACTTTTCTTTCTGCAGACTTTTACATTTTCAGATGTTTACTTGTTTCTTTTTTTTTCAACAGATATAAGCTTACCAAAATCAGCAACAATATGTTATACAGCTGCATTGCTCAAAGCCAGAGCTGTCTCTGACAAGTAAGTGCATAAGAACCACTGTCCAGCAAAATTCCTAATTTAACTCAAGATTTTTCTTAGCTGAGCCCACACCCTAACAATCTGCTGGGTTAGCAGGAGAATTCAGTCCTGCAGTAAACTCATAATATGACTGTATATATAGCATAAAAAATTGCAGTGATCAAACATTGCACCTCAAATATTACAGAAGAAGAAAAGAAGAGAAATAGCATAAACTCAATTCTTGTTTTGGTTTTATGTATACTGTCTTGGTGAGCTTTGGCTTCCTAGATAGTATCACGAAGATGCAACTAAAAGGTGTGTGGCTGAACTTCTTCAACTTTCTATAAACCTGACCACAGAAAGGTAATAAGTAAATATGGATGCATGCACTGGTAGCAATGTCATTCAGCCAGTGCTGTCAGAAGACTACTCATCTACTTAAATAGCAGCAGGTGGATTTAGCATTACTATGTCAGGGATAGTAGATAGTAGAGGTAGATGATGTTCATATTTTTAGAGACATAGATGTCTGCTCATTCCTGTTACGGTTTTCTCTTGGGTCTGAACCTTCCAAGGTGCTGAGCACATCTACTTGATGCCTGTGTTCTTGAGAGCACTGGCCTGCTCTGAAAGGGTGCTCAGCTCCTTGTGAGACGGAGCTCAAAAATCCCAATTCCGCTCTCAGATGCCTTCACACAAATCCCAGGCAGAGTTGTGTCTGTGCACCTGAGGGTCGAATGCCTGCCTAAAGTTGGAAAGCAAGTAGAGTGGAAAGCCATTTTCTTGACTGACATCCTGACAGTTTTTGTTTTTAAAGTGTATGTACACATCAAGATCTAAGTAATTTTCTTTCATTCTTTTTATCCTGTAGATCGCCAGTACCTACTGCAACATCTTTCCTCCCTACACAGCGACTCCAGCTTGGGAGGGCAGGGCTAAGGTTGTCACAGCTTTCCCTGTGGTGTCTGCCTGCCAAGTACAGCTCTGGAGTTAGCCGTGGGGTGTGAGGTGAGAAAGAGATTGCATGGTCTGGTTTTTCATTCACTGGGGCAGATGATTTGCCCACAGTTTGGGCATGTAACCCTCAATGGTGCTGCGGCCAGTAGACCACCCGCTACTGCTGCTGCATCGTGCTTCTATCCCAACCTGACCCAGGGGCATTGGGTTGGGAACCTCCCTAAAACCTCCCCAAATCTGTTTTTAACAGAAACCCTCCAACAATAATTTGGCATTGGTTTTGGTGGTTTTTGGTTTTTTTTTAATTTTATTTTTTCTGCAACTTCATCTTGAATATGCCCCTTAGCAAGATACCTAGAGCAAATTTAGATTAGTGACAGAGAAAGGACTGTTTGAACCAACTTTCTGCCATTATTAGATGCAAACATGCTTTCCACTTCTGCTGGGTTTTTCATAGGCCTTGATGTAATAGATCACTTGGAGTTTCCACTTGCTATGAAGTTGGGAGAGTATAGGAAATTAACTCGGTTTGGTTACATGGGCCCATGTTCTAGATTAATTTTCTGGCTTTTTCTTACTAGCACTTCTGACCTAATGTCTTTGTTTCTTTGTTTGTTTCTTTGCTTTTGTAGATTTTCTCCAGAGGCTGCCTCGAGGCGAGGGCTGAGTACTGCAGAGATGAATGCAGTAGAAGCTATTCACAGAGCAGTAGAATTTAATCCACATGTGCCAAAAGTGAGTACGGAGAAAGCATTGTTGTAGCTTTAACTTTTCTGAGGACCTAACTCCTGATTTCCGTGTTAGATGAACAAGTGATGTTGTGGAAAGGAGAGCAAACAATGGGAAGAGAAAGAAGCTGATAGTGTGCACAGTCTTTTCGTTTGGCATTTCAACTTCAGTGTCTTCTACTCTGGACCGTGCAACTTGAAATTTTAGCTGAAGTGAGTCCTCTATGTTGAGCAAAAGTTACATGGTGGATTGTGGTAGTAGACACCACCAGCTGCTATGCTGCAGGACAGAACCATACATAAAGACAGATTATTATTTACAAAATAGCCCTTAAAGATATTCTAGTTCAAAATAGCATGTTTTATTTGTTTTGATGATTACATGTAAGAGTATGGGTTTGGCATGCAATACAAAGGAACCTATGTTTGGAGGTCATGGTGTGCTTCATATAAGTTGAATCAGTAATTCCTTATGCAGCACCCTGTCATTAAGTTCTGAGAATGTAGAGCTCAGAGATGAGGAATTGCTTAGAACTACAAAGTAAGTAAAGGGATTTATGTTCTAATTCCCTAATCCCCTCTCTAGATATGTCTCATCAGTAAGGATCTTGCCCAGGGGCTACTAGAGGCTAATGTGTTTTATTATTTCATCACCTGAAACTGAGTATTGCAGTCTGTAAGTTCATTGTAAAGGCAAACTAGAGGCAGCTGGGTTTTGGCCCTCTGAGATCTGCCTCTGACACTCACCCCACAAACTGTTGGACCAGTATTGTCCTCTGAAAGTAAGCGGCCTCCACTGGATAGCAGAAGACTAGGGTGTGTTAATGTAGGGAGCCTATTCAGTAGGAACAGCTGAACACCAAGTCTGGTGAAGATAAACCCAAAACCTCTCCCATATGTACACATGGATTGCAGAAAGTTCTTTCTCATGCATTGCAGGAATTAAATATTTTCTCTATGAGCTTTATCAGTTGTGCCAGCCACTGAGTAGCACAGTTTAGCTATCTGCAAGTTAGGCTGTTTGTTTTATAAAATCATCTAGACTTCCTCTACAGGCAGTGGAAAGAAGGAACTATCTTAGACATCTGTAGACAGACTTTGCCGCCAAGGTGCCTTTTCTACATTGACTATGAAAGGAGCAACTGTTTTCCAGTAAAAGCCTGGTTTTTAGACAACAAGATTTAGGTGAGATGAGTCCCTTTGTATTATTAGCTGATCTTGTATTTTTGTGCCGAGCTATAAAATGGAAATATGAAACAAAGTTTGGTTCCAGGACTGCTTCAGTGGAACTCTACTTTATTCCATCCCAATGGTTCTTGCAGCAACACAACCATTGATGCTGCTCTCTGCCTGGTTGTCTGTTTAACTCTCCATTCCAGCCCTCTTCTATGTGAACCTTTCTGAATGTTTTACTGAAGCCCTGTCAGAGGGCTCTAAAACGTTACCTATCTTGCTAAGCAAGGCAGTTTCACCTGTCATGAGCAATCCTTGGGACCCTGTTCCATTCTCCTCGCTTGCCTCCACACTTTCAATAATTCTTTTCATCAAAATCTTTTGTAACAGTTTGCATACTAATGATTCCATCTTAACACATACTGTTTCCTTCCTCTTTAAATGAATGGCATTGCATTTTCTTCTCCCATTACTGGATCACTTGATTCTGAGTAGAGATCTTTTTACTTTAAGTCAGTTGTGGTAGTCTGGCTGTTTCTGGGACTGGCTCATTCACTGTTCAGGGCCAGAAATCATTGGTTGCAGTGGCCTCCGCTTCTGTACATGCTCCTAATGTCCATCCTCATGTTGTCTCCAGGCACTGACAGGAAACTGCCACTAAGTCTTCATTTATTACCCTTTTGCATGTTCTTTTTCTGTTTACACTTAAGAGCTTGCTCTTCTTTGGATTGACTTCCTTTGCAAAATCTACCTAACTGAAAGTTGTGGCAGTTGTTCCATAACCTCTGTGCTTCCAGACCTCCAAGATCCTGGTTTTCTTGTAGATCAGTACTTTCATTCATCACTTGTAACTTCTTTCTCACTAGACAGCTTCTGGTTTTGTGGCTGTTCAATACAAGGCTGCATCTCCTTTCTGACAAGTATCCCCATACATGACATGCAGATTGTGTGTTATTTTGGGGTTTTTTATTTTAAAGAAATGCCATTCCTCTTCCTCACTGAACTTTCTGAGCTTTTCAATCAGTTCACATTGTTAATTGCTTCCCTCCATTTTTCAGTCTGTCATTTTGTGGAACATAATTTATCAGGATAACAAGGCACTAATGGGAGCAGACTCCCACTTTTAGTTCATAATTTTAACATTAAAACAGTGTAACCTGATACAGATTAATATGTAGCACTGCTGATTTCACACTTATGCTTTCTGCTACTAGCTAAAGGATGGTAAGGTGGCAAATATATATCTTTGGTTATATTTTTATGCACAGTATGGATGTTACAACTCAATTTGCATTCAATTATGATTGAAGTCCTATCCAATTTGTTCTTAATGAAATGGAGATAAGTTTTAGCAGGGAGCATCACAAGAAATCTAACAGTGCCACAAAACTAATATGTCTTCAAAGCTTCCTTAGGATTTAAAGACTAATGATTCTCTTGTTCAGACTGAGGAAGAAATAAATTACAAAGGTGAGAAATTATTTAAAGCCTTTGCAGAGTCTCCAGCAGAAGCCTTGGAAGCAGAGAAATGCACTGTTTCAGAGAAATAAACTGGTTTGATACGTTTCTGGTTTGTCTCGAGATATTTTACCTTTTCCAGTGGAAAATGTAAAAATTATAATTATCACATAAAAATTATTACTGCATATGCAATTTCCAGACATTTAACTTGAAATAGCAGATTTTTGCTAATGAGATTCTGAGACAAAAGGAATGCAGGGAATACACTGAACACACTAAGAGATGCTGCTGAACCAGATTTAGCAAGAAAGGGAGACTGTGTCTCCCATTGTGACCTATTAGGGGCTTGTGTAAAACAACCTAAAAAAAATGGATTCTTCCAGTGCTGCTGATTTGTCTGTAGAAGATTATGGCCATACTGCAGCCCAGTGTTCCATAGTGACAGGCTTCTTACACTTTCTTTTGAATGTAATCTGAAGATGCAGTTTAAAAGTCACTCATTTCTGTGTTTACAGAGACATATGAAACCCTGCAAAAACACCTACCCTCCACATAGAAACCAGTGTGTGTGCATTGTTCCAGTATGTATGTCATGAAGGTGTTGGCATCCACTTTCATTGATTCTGTATGACTGTGCATCATCTTGGTTGTTTTTTTCTGTCTGCACAAAAATGCCTTTTACAGAGACTAGTACAGCTGACAGTATTTTTTCAGGCAGCCACTCTTCCAGCAAAGATCCTGGTTTAGAAACAGATATCTTCTTCCATTTTTGAGTACATTTCAAATGACAGTTTAATTCCCAGAGATCAATCCATTACTCTCAGCCCAAGTTGATAAATTCTGTTTGGTTTTGGAACACACTGGAATCAAGATGTGACATGTGGAGGTACCAGCATTTGCTTTAAGTGAACAAAGGCAGCAGAGAGTGCAGCACAGCCTGCCAGATCTCTCCAGGCAGCTGGGCAGCTCACCTGGCTCTGCTTCTTCTGGAAGCTCAGGAGAAGGCCAGCTCAGATGTGTCAACTGTGATCTCCTTCTTGACTGCAGTGAAAACAGAGCCAAACTGATCAAACCCTGTCATTCTGAAGGAATATTACCTGTAAAAAAAAGGTTTCTGTGCTTCAAAGTGGCTCTTTTAAAGCTGTACCAGAAAAACACCTGATAAAAGATAATACATCTATTTACAGTTTGTCTGGTTTGTGTTACTGAAACAACTCAGCTACAGCAAATTGCAGCTTTATACTTTGGCAGAGATCACCTATGTAAAAAGAAAGCACTTCCCCAGCAGAGCATTCTCAGGGTCCTTTTTAGTAGAAGAAAACCAAAACCAGTATCAAACTGAAGTCAGTGGTACAGAGCGGAAAGAGAACAAAGCAAAGAGCCGTGAATTTCCCTGTCAGAAGAATCACAGCAAATCGTATCACTCACTTGTGGAGATTAGTCTGACTATTTCTTTTTTCAACCATTTTTGCCTTAAATGAGATTCTATGGACCAGTATCCTTTTGTTTTAGTGTGTCACCATGCACTGTGGAGTTTTGATTCCAAGGAAATGTGCTGATGCTGTCTGGTGAAAAGCTGTTCAAAAATTTAAGAGTTAAACACAGAGGGGTTTATTGCCACTGAAGCAGTTGGGGTATCAGTGTCATTTCGGAGGGGTTTGTGTGGAAACGAGGGTAGCCCATCCTATGTCATGGAGAATACACACAGCAGACTTCGTCAGTATTATATATATGTTGTGTTTGGAGCTTCCCCACTTATGTGTAATGCAACTATCCCAAGCTAATGCTGATAAAGTACCACAACCGTTTCTGGGACATTCCTCAGTTGTGAAACACCCTTTCTGAACTGATTGGCAAGGCTCTGTCCCTGCTTTCAAACTCCTCCTGAAAAGCTTCCCCCCCCTCTGTTCTGTGATCTGTGAGACATGAGCTGTTCAGGAAAGTCAAAGGGGAGAGAGAACAGGTGAGGGTCCATCTATCTAGCGGTCAGAAGGGAGTCAAAAGTGTGCTCTGCACACGGTTGTACAGGTTGGCTGTGTAAGCCAGGAGCTGAGTCGATTTAAATAAGTACCTGCTGATGTTCGCTGCATTTGAATCAGATAACTTAAATGTTGATATTACTTTAAGAAATGTCAATTTATGTGTAAAGAGTTTCTTAAAAGGATGTAACAAACCATTCACTTGAACACTTTTAAAGACTCAGCTGTTCTCCATTTCATCCCTTCTCATTTCTTTCTTATTTATTTTAATTTTTTTTAATAAGAACTGTGTGTCTGTATACTTGTGTGGTTTCTAGTAAGTTGTAGTTGCTAATAGAAACAAATAATGCAAACAAATCCATATACCAGATGGGGAATGGATCTGTTCTGCACACCCCATGATATTGCAGAGAAACTATTCCAGACGTGTTTAAGAGAGTTTTTGACTGTTCAGTGAGATGGTGATTTGTTTTTTTATCTCCAGCAAAAAGGCCAAACTTCTTAATTACCATCAATCCAATGAAAACTTGTAAGGTAACCTAAAAGTGGCTTCTCTGGTCATGTAGAAACCAGTATTTTGGAACTGTTAAAGCTTATGCTGTTCATCCCACTGGGAGGAGGAGAGTTCCTGTTTAAACAATGTTAAATTCTCATATTCTGGCCTGGAGGGATGCTGTCACAGGTGCAGGAGTGACTATTGCCTATTTGCAGCCTGAGCTGTAATTTCAGAGGCAAATTGCACAACTGAGGAAAAGAAGGAAACCTGCCTGAGATAGGTTGATTTATTTTATAGAAGGGCACTGGAGTAGCTCATTAATGTGGAATGTTAAAAGCACTCCCAGCAGAGAAAAATTAGTAGCCAGAGTCCTGTCAATATTATGAAATAAATAATGTATAACCAATCAGTTCAGCAAGAGAAATATAAACTCTGCCATGTTGCACTTCATGTGTACAAGGCCCATTGTCATCCTCCAAATGCTCGTTAAAAGGCATATTCCCATATGTCTATGGGATGGCTACAGCTGAGCAATATCTATTAGATGTCATGCAACCAGCGTAGAAGCCCTCTGTGGAAGCACATGAAAAATACTGTTACCTTTTGTATCTTCTAAAATACAGGGGTTTGACAGGAAAAAGTTTGGAGTGAGAGAAGAAAGAGACCAGAAAAACAAACACAACAACCAAAAAAATCCAAGTCAGAACAATGTGGTGGAGAAGGGCTGCTTGAGCCATCTGTTGGTGACAGAAAACATTGGGCAACTTCAGTATTCACTCATAACTTGATTAAGACCAGGTCATTCTGGCTGAAATTTTCTAGACTGTCTGTTCTGAGCTGATTCCTTTTTTCAAGGATCATGATAGCCTCGGGTGGTGGTGACATGCTATTTCTTCTTCTAGTTAAACTGCTTCATTTGGTACTGAAAAACAAATGCAGTTGGTGATGTGCTGGGCTTGGCATCTCCATTTCCTTCATAATGGTTAGTTCTTTGTGAAATGTTTTATTCAGCCCGTTACTTGCTATTGAAGTGGAGCCACACATGAGTTCAGAGCCCTGTCAGAATGACACTGGGCTCCCATCTTCTCTCTGTATTCCAAGTACTGAAAAGGTGGTGAAGTTTTGTTACTTAAATTTTAGAGAATGTGGTTGGATCTGAAAGGATGCCAGTGCATCAGGACTTACAGTTAACAGGGAACCTGTCAAGAGGTGTAGGTTGTTTTCTGGTAAAGCCACATGGAGTTCGTGCTGATAGGAATTTTAGTGGTATGGTAGGATCTTGTGCCCGTGTTAGTCCTGTAAGAACAAGGGCTGGGTCTGGACTGAGGCCTTTGGAAATGTTGAGATACACATAGTCAGATTACCACCCTGAATTCTTTGGTGGCTGAAGAGAAGACTGTGCCTGTCTAGTGTAGTATCTTTGGTAGCAGCCCCTTGGAAACCACAGTCAGATTCTTTGTTTTTTTCCAAGAGCTGGAAATACTTGTTCAGGACCATGACTCACACATAATATGGGCAGCACAAGGACTGCAGTTTACTAGACAGTTTTTGAAGAAAGATTGATTTTTTCATTTAATTTCATTTCACTGGAATTTGTCTGCTTGTCCAATCCGAAATGTTTCAGGGGGACTGTGTTTGATTTCATGGACAATATGCTAGAAACCCAGCAGATTGCTGGGACTCAGTCCTGCCTGTCAAGTATCTGGATGCCAGTAGCCTGCAGTTACCCTAAGAGGGGGCTGCCCTTGGCTGTGCTGTCTCCATGCAGACCCCGAGCCTTATCAGCCAAACCTCCAGGATCCTGGATGCCCTCCGAGCTCTTGAACTCTACTTGAAAACACAGCAACGCACAAATGGATATGATATTCTAGGACATCAAGACTACCCTAATTTTCATGGACAGTCTTATCTCTCCTTCCATAATAATCAAGCCCTACCTACAGCTAGATACCTTCTTGGTACCTGTTACTCCTATTTAGAGATATTAAAGAGATGGAGGCCTTCAAGTGCCCTCTCACAAGGCAGGCTTGCCATTTCTTTGATTAGCTCTATTCTGTACTTGTAGAATTTGATCTTTATGTTTCTGAAAGTGCCTGATGAGAACTATACAGAGTGTTCCACATGAGGTCTCTCTGGGGCTGTGTACAATCAACATTCCTGCTGGAAATGCCTCCAGAATAAATTCATTGACAGTTTATATGCCCTAAAGGTGGGGCTGTCCTTTGTGCATAAAGCAAAAACAGTGATGAGGCCCAAATGAGACTTGAGCTATCCATCAACTTTACGTGTGGGTCTTCTTGAGTATCACCAATCCAGATTATGGACTTTTTGCTTGGGGAAGTAGCTGAGATAGAGTGATAAGGGAGGAGTGTTTCACATTTCTGACCTGAGGAACTTTTAAAAATAGGTTTTTATTTCTAAAGCTGAGAAAATTGCAGGCTGAAAAGTCAACACAACTGAGTGAGGACTAAGAATGATTTGCAAGTGTCTAGATACATCCTTCCATCTGGTATTTCCACTTGATTTGTTTTTAATTGCTGATAACAAGCTATACATAAGAATCAAAATAAGATGTTTTCATTTCAGTGCTCCTCAAACTAGGGCATTCCTTCCTGGTTATCCTTTTCCTCCAATTAGTGACATGGCCTTGTGGTTCTTATTGTTGCCTTTCTTTGAAATATTTAAATATTGAGAACTTACTTTCTCATTTGCTTTTGCCAAAAAATATGGAAATAAGACTTATGTTCTCAACTAATAAAACCGATAGAAACCTGCAGCTCTCGCAGCTGTATTCCCTGCTGCTCATCGGATCTAGTTTGTGTTTTTAAAAGGGTGGCACGTTCATTACGACAGTGAATAAGAACGTTTGCTCTATCCCTGTAAGCCTGGCAGCCCTCTCCCTTCTTCATAGAATCATAGAATCATTTAGGTTGGAAGAGACCCCTGGGATCATCAAGTCCAACCATCAGCCCTACTCTACAAGTTCTCCCCTACACTAGATCCCTCAACACCACATCTAATCTGCTCTTAAACACAGTCAGGGAGGGTGACTCCACCACCTCCCTGGGCAGCTGATTCCACTGGCTGACCACTCTCTCCGTGAAAAATTTTTTCCTAATGTCTAGCCTAACCCTACCCTGCTGCAGCTTGCAGCCATTCCCTCTTGTCCTGTCGCTCATTGCCCGTGAGAAGAGACCAGCACCAATATCTCTACAGTGCCCTTTCAAGCAGTTGTAGAGAGTGATGAGGTCTCCCCTCAGCCTCCTCTTCCTCAGACTAAACAACCCCAACTCCCTCAATCGATCCTCATAAGCCTTGTTTTCCAGGCCTCTCACCAGCTTTGTTGCCCTCCTCTGTACTCGCTCCAGCACCTCGATATCTCTCTTGTGCTGAGGTGCCCAGAACTGGACACAATACTCAAGGTGTGGCCTAACCAGTGCTGAGTACAAACTTCTTGTCAACTCTTGTCAACTCTCTGAGTACAAGCTTCTTGTCAACTCTTTATTCCGTTCTCTCTCTCTCACTCTTAATCTCCTGTCCTGCCTACTAAATTGCAGCTTCCTCCATTAATCCGCCTGCTCTGCAGCTCTCAGTTTTTTCTGAAAGGTTTTAGAGAAGATCCAAGTATCACATCTATTACTCCCACTGCTAATTCGGTTTCTCCTCCTTTAATACTGTTAACTGCGTCAGAAGTACGTGTGATTTCTCTTTCCTCTTTGAAGAATTTATTTCCCAGGGCTGACAGTTCCCTGCTTTGATGATGGCCTCTTCAAACCCTTTACCTGATCACTTGCTCCTTCCCGTCTCCTTCAGGAGAGCGGGTGACTCTGTGCCATCATGCTACTTGTGCTCATTTCCCTCTGGCCTTTCCTCTTCCTTTCCCCAAGGGTGATTTTCAATTCTCATTTCTTTTCTTTTGCCCTCTTTTCTTTCGTACACCAGCTCACATACCGAGGGATGCTCAAGCCTGCCCGTCCACAAAAGTCGGTGTTTAACAAGAGGCACAGTGGAAGGTTAACACCACCCACACTTCTGTTTCACCCCTGGTGTCAAACTGCCTTCTCTTGGGTGCCTGTACTGGGTGGGTGTCTGTCCCTGGCTCCTGCAGGTCTCCTTCCAGACCAAAGCCGAGACCAGTATGTAAGCACAGAGGCCTCAGTAAAGCAGGGAGCCATAGTGCTTGCTGTCTTTTTGGCAATGATTAGCCAAAACTTTCCTTTCCAAACCTTGTGCTGGGGCCTGACAGTCTGCTGCCTGGCTCACCTGCTGCCGCTTGTGTTAACGCAGAGTCTGGTGGGGAGAAGGCTTGCTCTTGGCCATCCTGGAAGAGAGTGAGAGTTTCCTTACGCTATTGAAGAGCAGTCAGAGTGGGGCTGGGAAACATTGCCTTCTCAGAGGAGGACTCACAAACGGGGGTTGATTTGGCAGCCTGTGATTTCCATGTCATTCCCTTCCCTTCCCTGTAAAGTGTGCCAGCAAGGGATGGAGCTTTCCCCTCCACTGGCTGGAATGTAGTAGCATCAGTGACGAGATTGTCTGCTGAACTGGTACTGGTCTAGTTCCAGGGCCGGGGAAGGAGGAAAAATCACTGGCTTGAATAAAATCCAGGACCTCTTTCTTCTCCTGTGGCATGAACCCCCCATCTGTTTCATCCTCTTCTGTTATGGGGGATCCAGTAAAGGGGAAAAGTGTTCATGTGCTTACTCAGTGGGGCCTTTCATTTTCATATCATTTTCAGTAAGTAGCAAGCTTAAACAGACAGTGGGTTTTTTCAGTGGAAATCAGGTATTTGTTACATTTTGTGACTTTTTTTTTTTTTTTTTTACTTTGTAAACTTGTTGGTAGCTACTTGGGAGGCTGCCAGCTCTGCCTATTCATAGAGCTGCCACCCAGCTGATGACAGTGCAGTAATACAACCTGTGTGCAAACCATGAGTACTGCATGTTTCCTTACAGAGAGACTGTGGGCATCAAACTGCTTAATGTCTTCATTATAAAGACTATTAATTAAAAAGCTTTTGCAATTAGAATCCCTTTTCTGTTTTGAGCCTCTTTTTCCGTCTCCTCTGATACGAGAGATACCTCATTTTAAAATTCTCTGTAGTTTTCCTGCTACAGCTGAAAAGCAGAACATTACCCATCTGTCAGCATATATCTTAGTCTTGGGGAATAATTCAATAATTATCTTCAAGTGCAGTTGGTGGTGTTACACATCTGACAAAACACTTGTGAGAGGAAAGGACTTTAGAGAAATAGACCTTTCAGTGTGCATTATGGAATTGCAGGCAGATTTTTGTAGCTTTTATTACCTCTGAAATAATTGTGCTCTGCTTTTTTATTGCAGTATCTACTAGAAATGAAAAGCTTAATTCTGCCCCCTGAACATATTCTGAAGAGAGGGGACAGTGAAGCGATAGCATATGCTTTCTTTCATCTTCAACACTGGAAAAGAGTAGAGGGGGCATTGAATCTCTTACACTGTACATGGGAAGGCAGTAAGTAATTCTCTTTCTTACAAAGGAGCTAATAAAATAATTTTATTGAATGTCATGAGAATATAATAGCTTTTTGTGAAGTATGGTATGTGGGAATTTTGGAGGTCAGTTACATCCTCACAAGCATTGAAATATTTGAAATTCATACTGAAAATACAAACTTCATTTAATGAGGAAAAAGGGGTTGAAGTCTTGGTTTGTGTTTTCTTTGTGCCACTGAACAAAACTTCCCACGTTCTTTGTGACATATTTCCTTACCTGTGTATAAGGGAATGAATATTTTACCTTGCTCATTCCAGAGTTATAGAGATTTGTGTGTATTTATTTGAATGCTTTGATTTGGGGAAATTATAAGTGTTCCTTATAAGCAGAAAAAAATCCCAACAACATAAAATACTGTTTTTTGTTTTATACTGTGCACTGATATTTAATTGACAAACTGGAGTGTGTCCACTGGAGGATGACTAGGATGCGTAGGGGGCTGGAACATGGAAAGTAGGAAAAGATGCCAAGCGAGCTGGTTTTATTTAACCTTGAAAGGACTGGAAGGATCCAGTTGCTGTCGTCTTCCGTGAAATGGGGAGGTAATATGGGAGACAAAGTCTCAGAAGGGTAGTGCAGAAAGACAAGAGGCGATAGACACAAGCTGCAGCGAGAGAAATCTCATTTAGACATAAGGAAAATATTTTCAGAATGAGAGTAGCAATGCATTGGAAGAGGTTGCTGGTAGGTTGTGGGATCTCCATCCCCAGAGAGTCGGAGCTCAACTGGACATTGCCCTGAGCAACCAGTCCTAACTTTGAAAATGAGCTTGCCTTGAGTAGGAGGTTGGAGTCATATACTAACCTTCTAACCTAAATTATCTTATCCTGTCTTTGAGAAGTGTTCCTTTCAGGTTCCAGAGAATTAAAAAGTGCCATTTAGAATCAGCCTCTGTGGGCTTTTTTAATGCTATATTTTTTCTGCAATCTGTTTCCCCTTTTCTGCTCTGCTTTCTTCTGTTCTTTTTTAGCCTCTCCATATGTTAGCATGCCATGTTTTTTTTCCTTCCTCTATTGCTGTTCTCATTTAAGTTTGTTACAAAAGATTCAGTTTGTCATCATGATTTAATACTGCCATTGTAAAAGTGACTTACTGGCTCAGACACCGTATTAAATGGCCTGAACTTGCCTAATTTGCAGTGTAGGCTCCTTGCAATGCCTTTATTTCTAGATGTATAGACATATGTTCAATAATCCATGCGATTGCCACCTGGGGTTTGCTCTGCTGCATTCTTCTCTGTCCTACTTGCTTGCTCTTTTACTGTCATTTCTCCCAGTCTATTATTTTCTCTGTCCCAGCTTCCTTCCCAGTGGCTTCTTTTCAGTGGTTTGTTTTTACATAGCATTTCTGCTCTTCCAGATGCCTGCAGAAGTCCCTTAGCCCGAGGCTTGTTATCCTGTTATTACAGAGCAGTATTTTTCAGGGAATCTTGAATAGATCTTTTTTTCCTTTGTCAGACTGGGCAGTCCCTAAGGGGCTATTTACAAGGACCAGCTTTTGGCACAGGAGGCTAGCTGTCCTGCAGTCCTCCCGCCACGTAGGGAATCTAGTTATCTGTGCCCGAAAGCAGCGGAGGGGATTCCCATCCAACTACATCAACTGATTCCTCTCCGCATTACCACCACAGCAATCTGAATGTGTACTTTTGTGGTGGTTTCAGCCAAAATTACCAAAACCAGACTGACAGATGGCCCTTCCTCCCCCCAGGTAAAAGGGAGAGGAAGAGGATAAAGAGATTTACAAGTTTAGAATGAACTAAACTACTTTAATGAAGTTTTAATACTAAAATTAATACAAAAACAAAAGGAAGAAAATAATGAAATAGATACAATCTATACAAAACTGTATGAAGCTCCCAGGACGACGATCACGTCACCAGCAGGCATCAGTAAACGTCCCAGGCTGGACTTGGTGACCAACAGGAGCCAGATTCCGAAGATGGAGTCAGGAGTGCTCGGATCAGGATCAGAGGCAGACGAACAGACAGGGTCCTCCTCAGAGGTTGGCCAGTAAAGGAAGAAAGTTGACCCTTTGATCCCTCAGCTTTTATACTCAGCATGATGCCGATGGGATGGAATACCCGAGTTGGTCAGTTGTGGGTCACCTGTCCTGGCCGCTCCTCCCTACAAGTGTGACCCTCTAGGCTTTTCCGCTTCCCACCCTCCACCCTGGCAAATAACAAAATTACCTGACCTTGGTTGTTCTAGCAAGAAGTATAAGCAAGGGCCTCTCTGCACCGTCCCTTGGGATAATCAGGTCTTATCACTGTGAGACGCGACAGTTTCTGAACAATGTGCTGTTAATTTCAGAGTTTAGGTCCTTAGAAGAGGCCCAGCTAAATCAAGCAAAACTATTGAACAGAAAATTGGTTTGTTTTACCTCAAACCAGGACAACTTTATTAGCTATTATTTGTATAGTGGCCTGTAAAGATGTGAATTATTATTGTTGCATAACTTCTAAGGCAAAATCCATAAGTTGCTTTGCTTAGTGATTTCACAGAGAGATGAGCAATGCACCAATCTTCAAGAATTTTGTTCAGGTTTTTCTCACCATAAAGACTCCTATGGTTATTGGGAAAAACTTAATGGTTTTCGATAGTCATAGCTTTTGGTCCATGGCTTAGTCTGAGTGATATTCTTTACCAATGTAGCGAACTATTTATGTTACTCATGTCCTTTACTTGCAAAAGGCTTCCTTGGTATTTCTGGACAATTATACTTTAAAACCAGTGGCAGCATGACAGAGGAGTTAAATTTAATTAAATACTAATTCTAACCAACAGTCTACATACAGTACATGGTCAGTTGCCCTTGCTTTCTTTCTGTTTATGTACCTGCCATGTCTCTGAAGCCTGCTATTTTGTCAGTGTGCTTAAATAATCACAAGCCTCACTTGAGAAGCTTGTGTGTAGGAATTTGATGCCTACATCTATACGCTGTTCAGTTCTGACCTTGTGGGAATTGGGCAGAATTAAGTACGTTAGGTCGCTCGCTTGGGGTGTACGTTTTGAATACCTCTGAGGAGAGTAAGGTCACTCCTAATTAAGACAGCCTCCAACAAAGTTTATGCAGAAATGCATCTGTGATGTTCTCAGAGAGTCTTTTTAGCATATTGCATTCAACAGTTGAGAAAAGTGAGGTTGTAAAAATAATGGTCATCATCGAACTGGAATGTGGCTTGTTTCCTGCTCTACATTCATTCAGTCAAAGTACAGTTTTATTCATAGTACAACTGAAAAAGCCCAAGTGACATCACTTGAAATGTTGCTCTGGGTTTGGTCCAGGTGCTCTGTACAGAAGGTCTGTGGTTTCAAGTGCAGTTTTCAAAGAGTCTGAGGTGCTTGTTCATCACTCAGTTGCTAAACTTGTGTCATGTTTCCTATTGTGTGCATGAAGAGGAAAAACCCAGGGGCTCTCAAATACCACGGCAGCCTTTACAGCGAGCCCGCGGCTGAAGGGCAGACTGCCTCCGTGCTACCTGAATTGGTGAATGCAAATAGGGTCAGATAATACTGTAAGAGTAAGGCAGAGAAGTTCTGGGTAAGCACAAACTGATACAGAGGAACCAGAGCACGTTCTGCCGGGGCTGGCAACGTTGCCAAAGGAGCTGTTTTGCTGTAAGTTATCTGTACTTGGTCTCATGTGAAAGGTGATTCTTTCAATTCCACAAAATCTATTTAGACAGTTTTCACGGGGTTTTTTTGTAAAAGCAACATCTTTACCACCCCTTTTTATTTTAGAATCTTCATACTACTGTGATTTACAGTAAGGCATAGGTGACTTGATTGTCTCTTTAAATATTAAACCAAACTGGAAGGCAAAACTCCTGTTAGTGTGAAGTAATGAGCATTGAATATCCCTCCATATATGAAGGTTTGGATTATTGTATTTGTGCTTGGCTTTTTGGGATACTCTGGAGAGGAGCGTGTTTCTAACGTTGGAAGAGTGTTACAGCCAGGTTGATTTACAGTCTTTGAGGATTTCTGACTTCTTTACTACCATTTTCAATATACTCTGCACAAAAACCCCAACTGGAATGATTTCAATTGCAGCACACACAACTGAAGAGATTGGGGTATTGTGTATTTGAAACCAATTCCTTGGTTGCCATGTGAGCAAGAGATAATGGAGCGTTACCGTGTGGCAGAGGGCTGTACACAACAGCTAAAATATACTGCCCTTCTAGGACATCTGCTGAGGAAAATATTGCTTCAGTGACTGATGTTCATAGGAATAGTGAGAATAACACGTTGATGACATTTTAACAGTGAGAATAATATATAGGATAATGGAAAAGGACGCCTTGATTGCAAAGCTATAATTCAGTCAAGTATTCTGATGTTTCCATAAACCACACTCAGATGGCCTATGATATCATCACCATCCAGATTGAGTAATCCATTTCCCTCCCTCTCTGTTATTATTTTCAATTTTAAAAATGCATAACATTAAGTTATATTTAATCTGTGAGCTGAAGATTTATATTGGAAACCTGAGTTGATCAGCTACGTTTAAAAAGAATGCATGTGAGGAACCTGGTTCTAATAACTCAATATTAATCTCTGATCGCCAAATATAAAATGAAAACATGACTGTGTTGGAAAACTGGTTCTCTGGACTTGAGTCATCGGTGTAACCTGGTCTGCTGAAGTGTGATGGGAAAAGAGTAGTGGACTCTCTTCCACCCAAAACTCCTGTCGTGCTCCACGCACAGACACGGTGAGTGTTGGCCTTAGTTCACGAGCTTGACCGGCCATGTCTGTAGGCTACACCTGCTATATCAGATACACTTCTTTCCACTGAAATTCTAAAACCCTGCAGTCTAAAAGCCTAGGACAACATGTGTAAATTAGGCTGTGGAACAGTAAGTCTCTGCTCATGCAAACATTTATGTGTGTGCTTGTAATGCAGTCTCACTTGGGGCTCATGAGCCTTCTCCCAAAAATAGAAATAAAGATAGGTGTTTGCAGGATTAAAAAGCTAAATGTAGATTTATATTTTAGCTCTTCATTAAACAATTTATATGCTGTTTGCAAGCAAATAGGAATGTTTTGTCTGTTTGTTTTTCAAAACTGTCAATATAGTTAAGTATGTTCAGTTACTGCCACCCTCACAGTAACTTGTGCACTCTGCTGTTTTCTTTTCAGCTTTCAGAATGATCCCGTATCCACTGGAAAAAGGACATCTTTTCTACCCTTACCCTATTTGTACAGAAACTGCAGATAGAGAACTACTACCCTGTACGTTCAACTTTTCTCTTCTTATCATTGGCGTCAAAGAACCGTTTCCCTGAGGGTTGCAGCACTGCTCTCCCATGGTGATGCCTTTTAAATGGAAGACGCTGGATTAGAATAATGGGGTTGACAGTGAGTCTCTGGAGCTCCCTTGATGGTTTAAGAGGCGGCTTATAGCTGTAGTTCATAAGGATTAGCATCATTATTGTTGTTGACAGTGTAGGGACAGGGAGAGAGATTACTGAAGAGATGTAAATCAGTTAGATCTTGCTCTTCTCTCGTGCCAAGACACTGGAAAAATATGTCTCATCTTTCATCTGGGGTAGCGTCCCATCAAAGAAAAGCAGAGTGGCACAGCCTTGCCAGTCTTCTCTAGGCACAGTAGCGACTTAAACACCAAGGCGAGATCCAGCCTGCTTGAGGACAGCCGGATCGTTAGCGGGGCTGCTATTCTGGCAGGTTGTGCTGACGGTTTCTGAAAAGCACTCTTGAATAGGAAGAAAGGGCTTTCTTCCTGTAATGGTGTGCGTGCTATTATGGAGAGGGTGTGAAACTACCTCAGTCATTTAGTACATATGTTTATGTGTATATTAGCAAAGTGCCAACAGTGTTCCTAGTCCTCTGCAGGTTACAGATACAGAGGCAGATCCGGCCCTTGGGAAGTGTTACGGCTCAGGCTAATGGGACTTGTGCAGTGCATGCAGCAGAGCACAAGAATGCAGAGGAAGAGCTGAAGCAGCCAGTGTTGCAAAGAGTTATGCTTCCTTCCCGTGTGTTTTCTCACTGAAGTCAGTGGGACTTCATGTGAGCACAAGTGAAACACACACAAGTGAAGAAGAGTTTGCAGGGTCAGGACAGGGGAAGCAAATACAAGTTGATCCAAGGAAGGAGACTCTTCTCTCACCTTCTCTGTCCTGAAGAAGGAAGAGAAATCTGTTCTGGTAAAAGTAGAACCTAACCTTCTTCTGCTGTGAAGGCTGGTTTTGAGGGCATTTGCACTTTTTCATTCAGAATCTCTCCAGTTTGGGCTGAAAAATGTGTTGCCACTTTTTATAAGCCTATATGAGTAAACATTAGGTGAGAATAATACAGCAAAAATCCACCACTTGCGAGTTTCTCCCTCACAGTACATTCTCGCTGATGTTACACAGAAATCCTTGGCAACTGACAGTATCTCCCCACCCCATTATAATCACCCTAATTATAACAACTCCTCTTAGAGTGCTCTGCTTGCTTTACTCAGAGGGATGCTGAGCTGGGGAGGGTGGAGTGTCAGGAGATTTAGGAATGACAAAGTCATGCAGAATAGCTCAGCGTTCTCTTTTTTGATTCAAAACTAATCGTTCTTGTCAAATGTTAGAAGCGAGGGACTATTTAACAGCACATGCAGACAGTCCTGTTCTGCTCTGGCAGTTATGGGAAATGCCTCTCACTGCAAAGTCTCTTGGGTTTGAACAGGGAAGGGTTTAACATACCATGACAGACGCAGGTCGCTTAGGGGGGTTTTGCATACCTGTCCACACCCTCTAATTGCTTGTGTCTTAAAGGAGAGTCAGCAGGAACTGTATCAGAACAGTAAGATCTGGTAGGCTATCCGAATGAAACTATCAATGGCTGCGCTTTTGCCGTGACAGGGCAGCAGGCGGGAACGGCAGGCCCGAGCCTGTGTCAGCCGCACGAGCACAAAACTGAGCACACAAAATCACAGGCTTAGGAAGTCCATGACCTGGTGTTCCCCGATCTCTGAATTTAATTTAAAGAGAAGTTGTAAGTTATGTGTGTTTTTCTTTTTAAATTTACTGAATTAGCAACCCCCTAAATTACACGTATTTTTAGTTCATAATATTTTAATTTAAGCTGCTGTGAATTCTTGCTGTTGGTTTTGGAAACCATTCCACTCGGGGTGAATACGGTCGAGGATATTGTCCTGTCGTGTTGCTGGATTACCCTGTGCTCATGCTGTCTGCAAGTAGGATGAGATGAGAGCTGGGCACTGCAGCAAGGAGAGGAGGCAAAATAGAAGAGTACTGTTTTGGCTGTGTAAAGAGTCATAGGATTTGAGTGTATGGGAGGCCTTGGAGGTTGTTCCCGCATGAGGAAGTGTTTCAAAGTTTTCATTTAGTGTGACTATATGGACTGAATGAGTGAAGCAGGCAGATAAGAGTTCACCAGACCATTTGCCAACCCAGCCAAATTTTCACCTTGAACCTGAGCCCCTATAAAAGTTTAAGGGATGTATTCTTCCACTAAGGTCCTTACTATCCTCTTCTGATTCTTGTAGCCTCCTTGGTGCTGCTCTCTCAAAAGCCCAGTGAGCAGTTTCTTATACCAGAGTCAAGGAAAACTTCTGTATTCCTCTTAGTATATGCTGACAAACACCTTAAAAATTCAATTAATTCAAATTTTGGATTTTAACACTATCAAAAATCATGTTGTTATAAATAGACATAGAATTCTGAAAATCTGAACTTAAAGCAAGTGTTTGTGTGTCCTACTTTTAGGATAACTTTTCGTGGTTCTGTAGCTTGAACCCTCAGAATTTAATGTCACACAGGCTGTAGTTTTACAGCCTGCTTAAACCCAGGTACAGCCGCCATTCTGCAAGGCTGGGCTCGCTGCTGCTCCTGGGAGCCTGTTCTGCACTCCCTGTGTTGTTGTCAGCATGAGCAAACAAGCAGCCCCGCGGCCACTCAGTGACCTGCGTAAAAAAACTGCGTGTTTTATTTCTAAGCTAGTTTTCTGGGATTAGTTGTTGCCCAGCTGCATTATAGTTAGTGCTGATGCAAGGCACTACAGTTGGTGCTGGCACTACAAGGCCAGGCTGGATGGGGCTTTGAGCAACCTGCTGTGGTGGGAGGTGTCCCTGCCTATGGCAGGGGGGTTGGAACTTGATGATCTTTAAGGTCCCTTCCAACTCGAACCATTCTGTGATTCTAAGGAAGGCAAAAGTAACACGTACATAGGACCAGAGTAACCCAGAAATATGATCTTTGGATGAGAATTACTTGGCAGAGAGATGACTGACAAAACAATAATGCTGACCTTAGATGCTTCAGACCTTCCTTCAAAAGAATCTTTTGGCCCCTCTGATTGTTTAAACCATGTAAAAATGTTGGTTTGGGTTTGGTTGCTTTTGTGTTTTTCATGTATAATGCACTCCCTTTCCCATCTTTTTTTCTACAGCATTTCACGAAGTTTCAGTTTACCCCAAGAAAGAGCTTCCCTTCTTCATTCTCTTCACTGCTGGACTATGTTCTTTCACAGCCATGCTAGCCCTCCTGACACATCAGTTCCCAGAGCTTATGGGGGTCTTCGCAAAAGCTGTGAGTATTCTCTGCTGCTGCTGCTCTCCTCTGGTAAACAGAGACACCCATACAGGAAGAGCTGAGCTAAATACTGCTGGGTGTTAAGTATCTGTGTGTTAGAATAAAACATTGAGAGACATCTGAGCAGGGTGACATTTAAACAACTGACATCTGCCAGTGGTGTCTGAGGAGAGGAGCACCAGGAGCTTTCCCAGGGCCAGGTATCCCCAGCACAGATGATGTTGTACAAGAGTGTGGGTGGCACCCCAAACCTCTTGCTGTCAGCAAAGGTTTTGCTTAGACTTCAGTGAAGCCAGGCTTTGGTATCCGTAAATTTAAATGTATTTTGGAGACCAACTGATTTTCCAGGTGGTAGAAAACTTGTCTTGTTTTAAGCTACAGATACTTTGCTGAGCTTGTTGTAGGGTACAATTGACCATTTCAGCAACAAAGTTCCTATAAATTGCAATAAAACTTACTATTGGGCAAATTATCCACAAGTATGTAATTTGCACTGGTTACAAAGCTGAGTTTTATCCAAGTATGGGTGATGGTGCAACGTTACCAAGCAGGTGAAGTGCGGCTCAAAGAGCAGGAAATGTCCTCTAGTGAGCCTTTGCATTTGGCAAAAGCAAAGGGACGTACTCATTTAAAGAGTTTACAGCTTAACCAGAGAGAATGCTGCTACTTGGGCTGAGGCTCTTGAAATAGGGATAGGAAAGGGGAGGACTTTGTAGAGTGGGGCTGATGGTTGGACTCGATGATCCCAAGAGGCTCTTCCAACCTGAATGGTTCTGTGATTCTCTGATTCACGGTATAGAGCTGAACCTTTAGCACTACAACTGAGATACTCTGCTCAGCTTCAGTTGGAAGTGGCTTTTGGTTTTCTCGTGCTTCTGACAAGATCTGATTACCAGTGATGGTGCTCCCTGTTTCTCCCATGGCACACAAGCTGCCGGTGATGTAGTGACTGTATTGTACACAAGCACGTCCAAGAGGAAAAAAAGAATCTGAATGCTTACCATTGCTGTGGAAATGTATAAGCATTGTAAGCATCCTGCTCTTTTATGGTTAAGCCCTGCACAGAGCCCATTTTGGTAAAGAGTGAAACCATTTGCAGGTCTTTTCTTGCTTGATGCCGTGTGATGGTTATAATCTCTGCCTGCTGGATATTGAAATTTTTCAGTAATTTTGGCATGTTTTCAGTACATTTGCCGTAGATAGCTGTGTTTCAGCAGCACACAGGCCTGTAACAATTTCTGAAGTTGCATTTTTCATAATTAACTTTTAGCTGCTTAGGAGCCTAAGTTAGAGACCAAAGCCATACCAGTGTTAAGTAATAAAATACAGTTTGCTGTGTGGTTCCAAAGGCAAGTGACATGTCACAGCTCACAGCTGTGCCTGTAACCTCTCCTCCCTTCAAAGGCAGGATGGCTTCAGCCTCGCTGGCTTCTGGGACCTGTCCCTGCCCCGTGCTGTTCCTGAACCCTGCCTGGGCTCTCTTGAGGACAGACTAAGTGGCAGGCCAGAACTCTTTCAGCAGCCAAGCTGGCAGTTCAGGAATGTGCCTGGGGCAAGCCAGCACACCCTGCTCTGCCTCAGTTCCTCGCTCTATGGGAGAAGACAAACCCCAATCGCCCCAGCTCCCACTGTAGCAGTGGGTTGAGAGGAAAGAGACAAATTCAAACGGGAGTTCTGGTCCTGGTATAAGTAGAATTACCCTCTGGAGGTGCTTAGTTCTCTTTGGTGTCTACGAGGGAAACAGACCCCCGCGTCTGCATCCTTTAAGTGCCTAAAGATTTATGGGACAAATTAAAAACATGAAAAGGGATGTAAGTGTGCTTATATATAAAGTCTAGTGCTGTCTTTTGTGAGGAGAGAGAGTTCTTCGGGGCAAAAAGAGAACCCATCCAGCACTAGATGAGCTTTAACACTGCCCTGCCAAGCAGACTTCAGGTCCACTTCAGCGCAGTAAGCAGGGTTCATGTGTTTTGTGCTGACTACGCAGCAGTAAGTGAAATGCAAACCTCTTGCAGCTCTTTGCTGATGGGTTCTGAACAGAACTGTTTATTTTTAGCGAAGTCACATCAGCCTAAATGGTTAGAAGCCAGAGGGTTCACCGTCTCAAGGCAGCTGACTTTGCACATTACTGTGCTCCTTCATACACGTACAGGGCCCCAGCACAGCGGTGTGTGAGGGATACAGCTGAATTGCAGTTAATCTAAAGCACGGTTGATATCTATTTCCCAAAATTTTGGGAGTACTTTGAGTACCGAGGCATTGTACCCCGTGGGCTGGCAGTAGGTTTTTTTGCTGTGATAAAATGGTCTCTATTCACTGGATTTTTGCTACATATTCCTGTCCTAACATTAATCCATTGAAACCTCTTCCAACGTTGCCACGTGTGTTCCGTAACAGAGGGAGGATGTGATGTTCCACTGCAGTGAGTGATGGCTTAGTGTAGATGGCAGGTCTGTGGAAACCCAGAGCCATTTAAAACCTGAGCCCAACGACACGCTTTTTGTCTCTGAGAGGTGGTCTCACAGAGTTTGCTGTTCTGAAAAGCCCCTCTGTCCTTCAGTAGGTTTGGGTATGAGCCTGAATCTGGGATGTGAGATGCATCAAAACTTTTGTAGTTCATCGCTTTGATCTTTGTAAAAATGGGACTCTTACTTTTCCGCAAAATCCGGAGATCTGTGTATATGGGAGGCTCAGAATTTGGCAGGAAGTCTTTAATGCCTGAATTCTGTAGTTCTTCCCTTGCTGGAGGATCTCACAGAGGAACACAGCAGGAGTTTCTTGTTATATTGGGCAGCTTTCTCTTGAGGTGTATTGTCTCCTGGATTTTGATCCGAATTTGTGTCTGGTTTCTTTGCAGTTTCTCAGCACCCTCTTTGCCCCTTTAAATTTTGTGATGGAAAAAGTAGAAAGCATCCTGCCCTCCAGCCTGTGGCACCAGCTGACGAGGATCTGAGGGAGCTCACCCACTGACCGACTGCCCTGACATCTTCTGTGCCAACTTTTTGTTGACAACAAGAAAGCATGATAAAAAAGGGAAAGCAGTTCTAAGACTTAAAAAACTCTTCATGGATTGTCTGTTCTCATATGAAAACTGTTTTGTTGTACAAAATACATTGATGTTAGGTTCTATTATATTTTGCCTTCAGAAAAGAAAAACTTAAAAATAAACTTTTGTGTATTGCAGCATTGCTGACTTTTGGCTGCTTCTTCAAAGCTCCGTTGGCACTTTGTCTCCTTAAACGTGTCTGGTGTATCTGCTTCTCCCACAGCTGAGGCTCAGCTTTCCCTTCCGGTAATGACAGAACACTAATAACTTCACAATTAAGCAATGCTGTCGCTGCCTCTTCTATCGTGGTTCAATTTGGGTCAAGCCCTCTCCACCACAGATGGTCTAGACGAGGCTTCTAGACAGCTGAAGCTCCTGCTTAAAGCTTGAGGCTCTCCAGGCAGCTTGGGTGGCACCTTGGCCTTCCCATCCCCGTCCCTGCACAGAGGTCAGTGTTACCCTCACTGGAATTCTCAGAAAGGCCACTGGACGGATTGTCATCACACCACTCTAATTTCAAGTACTTCCAGAGGCTCCAGGCTTTGTTCCCTGTCTGTCTACAGAACAAAGCATACGTTACAGCAGAGAACTGAAGACAAGTAGTTGTAGTGAGTGATGGTTTCATTCAGGCTGAGACGTATTTCTTGTGGAGGTTTTAGCGCGTTATTAGTATTTTTCTACTACGAAAAAGCAAGTACTTTTAAACATCAAACTGTTGCTTGAGACCAGAAGCTGATTAGCAAAATTAGTGTTAGTTCGTGCACAATTAGTAGAGAGCTCGGTGTTTGGTCATCAGTGCTTACCTCAGGAAAACCTGCCCCTGTTGCTGTGGGAGGTTCAGACAAAGGATTCGTTTATAACTGAGCCCCCGCCGATGGAAGCTTCCCGCAGACACCTCTGCCAATGCACCAGGCCAGCTCGGAGATCCACAATATGGAAGGTGAAGCAAGTAGACCCGTCTGTCAAGAACAACTGAAAGTGCATCCTTACAGGTGCCTCAAGGATTTGGTCTTTTCAACTCCTCCCCCAGGTAAGGATCGTAAACCTGGTGCAGTGGGTCAATAAATCCCACTTTGGCGGTTCGACTTGGCTGGTCTTCTGCTGAGCATCTAGCTTGAAGGACTGTCATCACCAAGCAGACGTTTGTTTATCAATGAGGAAATGAGGGAGAGAAGACAAAACTCCCCCTATTGGAGTTGCTACAAAGAGGAAAGCCTTTCTAAACAGCAGAAGATCCATGGCATTGGGTTTTGCCCCCTTGATCGCAGATGGTCTATGTAGAAGAAAGATTGGAGTCCAAGTGAGCAATGGTTCTGCACTAAAGCAGACACCTTTCTCTGAGGAGAAAAGACAGCCCCACACCAGAGAGAAAACAGATGGAAGAATGAGGCCCGAGGGAGGACACAGAAGATGAGAGAGCCCCATGGCTGAATGTTAGAACTGGTGAGGTGTGTTGCTGCTGGGGATCTCTGTACAGGGTTTTGTTCTCTGGCCGGTACTCCAGCAGAGCACTGCGCTGAAGTGTTGAAACTGGTGTTTGCTGCGGGACGTGGAGTACGGTTAGAGGTAGCAGATCGGGAGTGGCAGCTCCTGGAAGTGTGGAACGAGCCAGGGGTTGTGTTCTCAGCTTTCTGTCTTGACCAGCCAGAGGGAACACCTCTACAGCAGGCGCTCAGTGACTGAACAATGGAACAGGCTGTCCAGGGAGGTTGTGGAGTCTCCTTCTCTGGAAACATTCAAAACTCACCTGGACGTGTTCCTGAGTGACCTGATCTAGGTGTTCCTGCTCCAGCAGGGGGATTGGACTAGATGATCTTTCAAGGTCCTTTCCAATCCCTGATATTCTGTGATTCTGTGAAAACCAGGGATAATCATCTGCACCCGTTTGCCTCGCAGCAGCGCTGTCAGGATTAGTTAAGGTTGGTGAAAATCGGGCAGAGCCATCTCTTGTTGTCCCATCTTGCTGTGTCATGTATTCCCAGCTGCCTCACAAACCCTTTCAGGGTCTGTTAGCATCTCCCCTGCTGCGTTTGGAAAGAACAAAGTGGTGATAAACACTCCTAGTATGTAAATGTGCTTCCATATGTCCATATCTGACAGCAACTAAGGCGGTGGGTCGGCCTTCTGTTAGAGATAACGGTCACTATAAACTGTGTGGGAATTACTATCTGGAAGAATCTGATAAAAAGGAATGCTTAACCCCTGGAAGAGTCAGATCCTGCCCTTGAACTACAGGGAACTTTTAGGGACTGAAAAATATCTTTATGCAAGCCCATTTCTACTATTCCTGGGATCCATCTCCTTTATAAGCAGTGACGAGGCATGGATTTTAACTGGAAAGTACTTTAGCTTTAATTATAATTCTGTGCATCTGGGAGACCAGGCAAGTCAGACAAAGGGCTTTTCTTTTTGACGGGGCAGAGTTTGTTGCCGCAGGCTTTTCTGCCTCTGACATGTTTCCCGTGAAGTTCAGCGGGGCTTAGATCAAAAGGCAGACACAGCCCCTCATTACACTGATGGAAAACCTCTGGCTCGGCGTGGAGATGAGCCTCCTGGAAATCTGGTTGGGATAATAACTCATCCGAATCTTCAGTTTGCAGATTTAGGGCAGGAGGGGGGCACTTTTTAACTCCAAATATTAACAGTTCCTGTTTCTTTGAAGACGATCTAATACCATTTGGGTGTGCATTCTCTCTTTACGCTATAACCTGCGTGGAACAAAAAGAGGAGAGAAGCCCAGGAACGTCAGGTAAGCCAAGCTGGCCGCCTTCTGGGCCTCCCACTGGGTTGATTCAGAGCTGCTCCAAGGCAAGAGCCACACTGGGAGAGGTGAGCGCTGAATTGAGGGGAAGGCTCATGTTTCCTCTGGTTGTTAATTGTTTGCTGTGATCTGGTATGAAACACCAAACATACAGACCCTGGTATTTCAGTGGGATCATGGAATCATAGAATGGTCAGAGTTGGAAGGAACCTTGGAAATCATCAACCCCCAACCCCCCTGCCATGGGCAGGGACACCTCCCACTAGAGCAGGTTGCTCAAAGCCCCATCCAGCCTGGCCTTGAACACTTCCAGGGATGGGGCATCCACAACTTCCCTGGGCAACCTGTTCCAGTGCCTCACCACCCTCACAGGACAGAATTTCTTTCTGGTATCTACCTTGCTATCTGGGATAGCAAGGAAGTCATTACTCCAGTAGAAAGATGGAAAAAGCAGAAGCCCACAGAAGGTAAACATCCATAGGAGGGAGGTCTCCCCTTCACACCTGGGTGCTGTCACCCCACAGAGGGCTTGAAAAACCTCAGTGGCTCCAGATAAGGCACCGTGTGTAATGCAAGGTAGTCCCGAGCCCCATGTGCCACCTGGCTTCCTGTGGGGCTCCTGCATGGTTCCCACCACTGCAGGAGCAGAGGGGCACCCCTGGCACAAGGGAGGAGGAGTAGTCAATATATTGATTCATACATGTTTGCTTCTTTCCCACAAGAGAAGATCATATGTTACGAAGTTACATCCATTCAATCAAGCAAATGAGCTGTTATAAAAAACCCCAAACCAACAAACCACCCCACAACTGTGATTACAGCCCGTGAACTGCTGCTGATGTTATTATTTCAGGTAACAAGTTCATTTGTATCATTTGAAGTGGCATGAGAAACCTGTGGGCTCTTATAGGTGACCACAAACCCACCTTTGCCCTCAGAGGTGGCCATCACCTGCACACAAAGGCTGTGGCCCTTCCTAAGAGGGTTTGGGCAAGCGTCAGCACCCTTTGTGCTTCCACACCGGATTAAGAGGTAATTTTTTCCCAGTGAAAGCACCTTCCCCAGCCTGAAAGCTGTGTGACTGTCACTAATCCCCAGTAAAATGCTCACGTCCCCTTTGCCACCACCATGGCTGAGTCCCATGAGAGGCTGGGCACGGAGCCTGCAGCAGGGACCACGCGGGCTGGATGCCCCTTGGCAGCCGTGCAGCACAGCACCACAAAACGTGTGTGTGTGTGTGTGTGTGTGTGAGGTTTATTTCAAATTCACACCTGAAAAGAAGGTTTCTCAGGGTCGGGGGTGGGGTGGGGGGTGGGAGAGTGAGGTGCACAAGTTGGGTTTAGATAGTTTTGCAGGATGTAAAGAAGCGATACAACAATCTCTCAAGCTGCAATACCCACATGCCCTAACATACACACACACACCCTCCCATTCCTAAAAGTCATTCCCATTTTAGTCATTCCCAATCTTTTATCTTATTTTCCATGAAGTAAAAGAAAATTGCAGGCTTGTTTGGGGGGGGGGGTTGTTTGGTTGTTTGGTTTTTTGTTGTTGGGGTTTTTTTTTCCCCTGAGATTTCTCCTAAAACAGCTCCACACGCTTTTTAGGGTTAAGTTTGCTAAAAAATGAAACTAGTGGAGAGGGAGCGATCCCAAAAAGCTTGGCAGGCCTAGAGCATTTCAGAGCGCTGCTACGGTCTGATTTCATGCAGCAAGAGGGAACTCCCTCAACAAAATTGCACTGTGTATTTTTTATAAAAAAATATGAGCTAAACCTACAACCTTTTGCCTCAGCTGACATTACTCTGACACTAATGTGTCCACCTAGGGACAGCTGTTTCCTCTTCATGATTAAACACATGAATGAATTTATTCCACAGAACAAAATACAGGATTATTTCATTTGCCTTACCTGTTACCTGGTATTTTTCCTTATTTTCCTTTTTTTTTCCTTTCTGTGATTAGCTGAAGGTCGAGGAGGTGCCTTTCCTGGCAACATTCACATCTCCGAGCAACTTGTCCCACTAAGAAATAGCAAAAGCTCCCAGGAGCACTTTCCTCGTGGAAGAGGCAGCAGAAACGCTTACAGCTGGAAGAAGCCTACCTTGAGCTCTTTTCTTTAAAAAAACCCAAAAAGATAAATACAGCAAAAACCTTAATCAAATAATTGGCCAGCTCAACCGCTACACATTTGTTGTGCTGCAGAATGTTCTGGTTTTCCTCTGGGAGAGCAGGGCTGGTGGGGGATTGAGTTGCAGCTTATCCATAGGGCACTTGTGTGGAATATGAAGGTCCGGCTGCTGCACACCTCTGGTGGGCCCACTGCTAAATGGGGCAGGGAATCTAGTGACAAAGGACACCAAACAGGCCAAGGTGCTCAATGCCACCATCTTCCTGGTTGTACTGGTAAGAGCAGCCTTCAGTAGCCACAGGCCCCTGAGGCCAGGGGAGAAGTTTGGAGCAAGAAGGTGTTCCTTGGTGGAGGAGGAGGACCAGGTTGGGGAATAAAAGACTCACCTTTAATACAATGACCCCGAAACACTTTACCTGGGACTGGAGAATTCAGTTGGGTTTACTTTCTGTTGTGGTCACCAAACGATGGAATTAAGGTGTGATCTGATTTTATTGCCTTGTAAGAACGCAGCTCCCTTTTTTCCCACAGCACTGAAATATTTTCTGCTTGGTTCCGTGCTGACTTTGTAGACTACTCAAAGGGTCTCCGAGTCTTTCAAAGCACATGGCACAAAACAAGATTTTTAAAATACTATACTGCTTTTAAAGCTCTTGTTTAGGGCTTAAAATGTGGTATCGCTCAGGCTGTGAACTACACGTGGGTTTAATTTCACAATGAAATCCTCAGGAAACGTCTCCTTGGGGCTCACCGTTAAGTACAATTAGGTGTGAACTTTTCCTGATGCAGCCAGAAGTGCTGAGCCCACTGAACTGAGCGTGCACGTGTGCGTGTGTGCGCGCACACCGCCTGTGCGTACGGCACACCCTCTACACCGACAGGGCGACAGGGTTCCCACCAGCGCTAGGTTTATACCCACCAGCACCATTAGTCCTGCTTCTACACGTGATCACTACACCAGTGCCCTGTACAGTGACCGAGACATTACCTTATTGTCCAAATTAACATCTTCCTGGGTCCTCCTGATCTTTTAACGCCAGCTGTGCCTTCTGGAGGTGACTTGCCAGCTGAAATGATGCAAACTTTTTCCAAAGCCTTTCAGACACAAATGACTGCTCTCTCAAGACCATTGAATGCAAAACCCCATTCCTTCTAAATATTCTTCAAAAGAAAGAAAAGGAAAAAAAACCAGCCCATCACCAGAGTACTCACTTTATTGCCATGGGATGCTCCTTATATATTACTTTTTCAGGCACTGTTTGTACCTGGTAGGCTTCCTCCAAACTTTCTCATTTTCATATGGATACCTTACCTGCAGCTACAATGTGTTCTATCACCCAGTCAACCTCCTTTTCTGCGTTAGTTTTTTCTTTTTACCCTGCTCATCTCTGCATTTCATGGATGCTTTACCAGGGCCTTAGACTCACCAGCACAGGACCCATCTTTCTGTTGTCCTGTCCCATTTGCTGGCCTCTGCTCTGAGGAGAGAGGGTTGGTCCCTCTCTGACCCACCTCCTCTCCCATTGAGGCTTTGATTTCTGCACTTCCTGGGCCTGAGCATCTTTGCAGTGCTTTGCCATTTTGTGCTGGTCCCAGCCCAGCATATGGATCTGGCACAACCTGTAAGTGCCTCTGTCAAAGGCCAGCACAGCCTTAATCATAAGGCATAAGTTCTTGCAGAAAGTAGTCAGAGAAAAATCTCATTTGGAAGTCCCCACCTAAAAGGAAAGTATCATTCTGAACATATTTAATAGATTTATTAAATTTAAACGAGCATAAAAATCCATAGATTCTTTAGAAACCACATCGTTACTGAGACAAGGTATTTCCTTCTCCATCAGCTTTCTGCAAATGGTTTTTGGTTTATTCAGTAAGTGAAAAATAGAAAACCTTATTCTCTGGTAGTCGAGTGTCCTCTACCCAGCTCTCACTGGGCTGAGAAACAAATCTCTTCTCTTCGATCCTTCAAGATGGCAAAAAACCTCAGCAGTTAATATCAACGACCTTTTACAAGCTCTTACAGCAAGATTTCACAAATATATAAGGAAGACATTTGCTTTGACTCTTCAATAGTTTATGAAAATGTTGTGGTTGAACGTATTTCCTGCAGTTTGCTTTTCACCATGGGCCCATTTCTATCCCACAGGGTGGCTAATGGCAGTCAAGGCGGCGCTGGACGACCCATGGGACGGCAGCTGGGCCACCATACTGCAAACTCCAGTCCACCAGGGATGGACAAACTCTCCCATAACAAGATTCACTCAGCCGGGCCCCAAATTTTTCTCTTGCAGAGCAATCATCAACTGGTGCTCAAACTCCCCAGTACTTTGGTATCCAGGGCATGACTGTGACCAGCACAAGATGCTTTGGAAGACTTTTGAGAGAGCTCAGCCCACAGAGTCGGTGGCGGTCTTGTTAGAAATGCCCCACCTTTGCGTCCTGCTGGTTGAAATAACTTGCTGCAAGGTGTCTGAAGGAAAGTTGTGTGGTGGTTGGAAGAGTCCTGGCAGAAGCACAACCTTCTAGAGCTGCATCAGTTTATGCAGACAACTCTGCAGCAACGCCATCATGCAGAAATGGGAAGTGAGCGCTGCAGAGTTTGTCTTAATTATCCAGCAGCTTCTGTGCAATGAAAGACAAAGGCAAAACTGGTGTAAAAGTAGAGAAGCCCTTGGATGTATTCCCTGCACAGACCAAGAAGGGCAAAGGCTGTGGTCCTCAAGCATCAGTAGCCTGGTGCATCATGTCCGTGAGATCCAGCCGGTGCTCTTTGGCGCTTTGCAGGTGTGGATATCTACCACTTCTAGGCAGTCCTGGCAGCGCACAGCACAACACCAGTGGAACTTGCACTCGCATTTCGTCATCCTGCTGACGCGGGAGGTGTCATAGCCCCTCCCGCAGCACATCACTTCACAGCTGTCCATGCCGCGGGAGGTCTGGTTACACACCCGGCCCGCTGTCCCGAGGGACCCTACAGAGGAAACACAAAGAAGGTCAGCAGGTGGATTTCCAGGAAGGAGAGAAAGCACACGAAAACAGGTGTAGGAAGTATAATTTGCAGTGTATTAGATCCTTCAACATTGTATTGCCTGGGTTCAATATCAAGCCAGAGAAATGCCTACAGTAAGGTAAAACTGCGCTCAAATTCACATTTACACTGGAAATCTGCTTTGGAGATGAGAAAGAGTGAAATGGGCCGATCCATTCAAGGCCCTGCCTGAATCTTTCAGCATCACTGTGCCTTGCTTCATCTTTCCGTAGCATCTTTCCTCTCCAGGGAGCAGGTTCCACCCCCCCAAGGCAGCCATGCAGCACTCTCTGTCCCCAGTCCTCCAGGGCTGGGTGAAATAGGGCATCAAGGAGGAGCACCCCACTGGTGCTCAAGATGGGCTCTGCAAGGGAGCTCTGGGGGGACAGGGGATGGCTGGGAAAGAGGAAATTGCTCCATTTGGTGGCTTCAAGGGACACGATGGGCGGAGTTATGGTGCTGCCAGTGGTTAAAGTCTTTGCAGAAGCACCCCAACTGCTTGGCATCACTGCAGCATCTACCCACATCCCCCATGACCACCAGTTCTGGTGGCAGCTGAGGAGTGCCTGCTCTGTGTCACCTCTCATCTCTGCAGGGTAAACACAAAGGGCTCTTCTCTTTCTTGATAGAGGTTAGAAGAACCTAATTTGCAGCCTGGTGTGGACAAAAGTAGGGGTAGGGGAACACACCCCACCTCTTCATGGTTTTAAATCTCCCTGTGGTGGCCAAAATGCCTCTGCCCACCTGCACGTGGCACAAAATGGCTCTTTAATGCATGTCTTAGCCCAAACAGTTACTGTGCCACAGAGGACCCGCTCCTCGTCTAATACCAACTTCTTGTAAGGTACACTTTGGGATCTATACCGCAGCTGTTGACAGATGATTATTACTCATCTGAAAACTTCATGGGTACTCATTGTTTCACCTAATTTCTTACACATTGCTATTATAAATCAATTTCAGGTATAGCCACGAGTTGAACATTGTTCTGACATTTTTCCTGGAACCAATTATAGCTCCATTCTTCTGTTCTTGGCCAAAACGAGGTTTCCTAAATATTGACCGTGGTCATTAAATTAAATATTATAGAAACATTTCATTAAGTGTATTTACAGGTGGACATCAAACATGAACATTTTACCTTCTTAAAGAAAAAAAACATTCGCAGATACTAATTCAAATTACTAAACCAATTTTCATTAATAAAAATTAAACTGTATTAGCCTGTCATTATAAAAAATCTAAGCTCCACAATTCTAATTTTAATTTCCACCCCCCAACAGTGTACATACGGTTGTACGTATGGTTGTATGTTCTGCTGCTGCTGTACTGAGCACTTCACAATGTAGAATGGTACTTGTTCCTCTGTCCCCAGCACCAAGGAGACTTCTTGGCTTCTGAGGCCTGGCCCCAGACACTGAGGCAGTGAGTGGTTTCGGGCACCTGAGTAAAGTCACCTTCTCAGACGGTGGGTTTTCAAGACTGACACACAATTTAAGCTTCTTAGTCATGGGGGGCAAAATTTTGTTCCTTTTGCATCTAAGGCAGAACGTGCTTCAACAGCTGCATTGGGGCAACCTGCACAACAGGCAAAGCCATGATGCCAAAAAGGCCTTTCCCAGATCCTTTTTCTAGGAATTGCTCCACACTGTGGGAAGAAGAACTTCCGGTTGCCCGTGGTGCCCCTGGTCCAGGCAGAGACAGGGGCTCAGGTGGATGCAGAGCTAGGTGATCTGACTGTGGTCCTGTAGGAAGCCGGTGGCAGAAACCGAACCAAACCCTGTATCCTGGCTGCCAGGTTCTCCTCCATCCTGACAACTCAACTCCTCCAGGCTTGTGTCAGCCCGCAGCAATATCCATTGCATCCCAGGCTGTGCAAAATACAACTAAATAACCTCTTTTGTAGGGACTTATGGAATCACAGGATGGACCAGGCTGGAAGGGACCTCTAGGGTCATCTAGTCAGACCTCCCTGCAGTCAGCAGGGACACCCCCAACTAGACCAGGTTGCCCCAAGCCTAGTCGAGCCTCACTCTGAATATTTCCAGAGAAGGGGCCTCAACCACCTGCCTGGGCAGCCTGTTCCAGTGGTCCACCACCCTCAGAGAAAAGAACCTATTCCTAATATCCAATTTAAAGCTGCTCTTCTCCAGCTTGAAGCCATTGCCCCTCGTCCTGATCCTGCAGGCCNAGACTTGTCCTGCTCTCTCTGCTTAGACCAAAAAATAAAGGTACAAAGGCCAATCTTGTGACTTGTACGAATAATGTCCTGCACTAGGAATTTGGTGTCAATTCCTGCTTATGTCCCTGCATGGGTTCCCCCCGCACCTCCCGACGCAACACGCCTAGGACAGCAATCTCCAACAGCCACATTTCAAACTGCTTGGTGCTTTGCTTTCTGCATGTGGTTCATGTGAAACAAGATGGACCCACAATAGCCTTCACTGTACCACTGGCCTGGTGGCCAGCCAGCTGTCACTTCAGTGGAGGCAAAGCAAAGCCATCCTCTGTCTCAGTGCATCTCCTGACTAGGAACAGAGTGGGACTGTGCCACCAGGCTCCTAAGGTAGAAGGAAAACCCCATATCCCCCTCCAGGTGGGGACAGGCACAGGACATCATGATTGTCTGGGATGAGGTGCAGGTGCTGCCCCAGGAAGGTCCAACCATGTTCCTCAGGCAAGGTACAGGTCAGTTTCTAGCTCCGTGCTTCTAATTTCCAGATGTTTGGGGAAACCACACAGCAGGGAAGGAGAACCTGAGCGGGATACACCCGCTGCTTTCAATGGGAGCTTTGCCACTGACTTCAAAATTATTTCCTCTAACAGTTGGTCAAAAGCCAGTATCATCTGATACTGCCCACAACACACCACCAATGTTTACTACACTGCTGGAAAGGAGGCTAAATTATCCACAGAACATGACAAAAGAGAAAACAGGCTGATATAAAGGCTTGGTTTCTAAGCAAATTCAACATTTTTGAAAAGTTCAAACAGCATCTTCAGCATCTCTGCAGTTCCTCTCGTGCAAAATAAAATGAGCAATAACTGACAGTGCAAGTTACACACCCAGGTGATGAAGGCAACACAAGACACTGAACAAAATGAGGCAGAGTTTTCTGAGCTTTGCCGACTAATGCACCTCCTCATCACTTAAGAGGCAGGAATATGTCCTAACTTGTAGGAAGCTTTCATGAAGCCTCTTTGTTTTCAGTTCAAGTTTCGGAATTGCCATGCCAACACACAGCATGAGACCTGCCAAAACATCCACAGCTTTTAACACTGCCAACTTCACGGCCTGTGCATCAGACTCTCTCTCCTTGGTTTGCATGGTTGTTTTCCTTAGCTAAGATACGGTGAGGTGAAAAAATATTTCTTCCTATTCCTAAAGTGCTAAAATTAATTTACATCATGAGAATTCCCCTTCTACTGATTAAAAATCTGGATTCAAGCAATAAAGTTTATTATTTGATTCTCACCTAAAAAAATAAAAACCTAAATACTCACAGAAAGATAGCTCTGTTGAATCAAGACAGATTCACTTGGAACCTACGTACAGCACCCCAGTACAGTAAGGCTGGAGAGGACAGACAGTGCACACCGGAGGCAGCCATGTCTGGAGGGGCTGGGGTTTCCCAAGCCAGCAACCAAGAGATGGGAGTGTGCTGATAAAAGCAGCTTATCCAAAATCAGTTTAGAGTAAATATGTATCCCCTTCTGATGTCCAGAGCCACTGAGAGCTCTCACAACCTCTCAGCTCCCAGAGGCTCTTAGGATGATCATGCTGCTCCCTTGCCAGCCAGTGACTGGAGAAGACCTGCCCTGATGGAAGTCACTGCAAGCTCCACCACCAGCTTGCGCAGGGCTGGTACTGCACCTAACGTGTTTGCAATGTGTAAAGGGGGAGATACGGGCCAAAAAATAGCATGTTCTACCCCGACCTTCACTCAGCTGAAACCTCGTTGCTACCAGAACAGTTGCAAACAATCCACACATGCTCACCAATGCCATTCTGCCACTTGCCCACCTCCTCCATCTTGGTGTCCACACTTGAGGCTACAACCTCTCTGCTCCACAGATACCACCTCAACATGTGTAGTTGAGCTCATCTTGCTCTACACACTTTGGTAGGGGGTCTCCCTGAAGGAAGAAGCTTAAGCTTCGCTCAAACACTGCCTAAGTTTTTTGGTTGCTCTGTACAAATTAATTTTTAATAAGCAGACAAGCAAGAGGGCTTTTAGAGCATTTTGGAGGTGAAGTAATGCATTATGGGTAAGATAATATGTGTGACAGCAGGACTGCCACTTGTGTAGCCGTCACTGTGGTTCCCTTCACAGCTTTAGCATTTCTAACAGGCCCCTCTTGCCTTGTGCAGTCCTGGGTATACCTATAGGGCTTTGGGGAGATGGAAATTTATGATAATATAAGGGATGACCACGCAAAGCATGGCAAAATTTGTAAGTTCATGATGAGACTTTCAAAAGCCCTCTGGGATGTCCTACCTCTACTATCAAATTACAAGTCCAAAATGGTGAACAAAATTTTTTCAACAACCATGTAAGCAGAGTTAAGTGAATTTTGAACACTTCTGAAAATCTTCCTTTGGTTCTTTTTGAAAAGTCATGAAATCTTAATGCTAGACAAGAGGCAGTTGGACTATTACGTTCTGTTTCTATTAGTGATTTCCACAGATTCTCTCCCCAAAATCAATGACTCCTCTTTTTCTTCTAGGAAAAAAATAAATAGTAAAGCCACATTTTTCACACTGTAGGGGTGATCCATGGATGTATGTCCAGCTGCCTCCCCCAAGACATACTGCCAGACCCAGTGGGATGCATTCAGCCCCAGCACCCTCCGGTGGCTGCCAGTGCTAAGAGCTCCAGTGGCAGAAGACCCTGAGTACCTTCAACGTACTGGTTCATGTGTGTTAGCATACTCAAGCCACAAAGGACACTGGCTTGGTCGATTTACAGTTTGGGAAGCTCTCTCCTAGTCAAGTCATGATGCTTCATAAGGTTTGCTCTGGGAATCCTTCATTCAGTCCCAGACAACCAATCTCCAGATAACTGGGTTTGGGTTCCCCCCNTGCTTGAATTCCCTAAAGAACAAAAGGCAGAACTGTCTTCAAGGAGATAATGAAGCGCTGTGTTATTACATTTACCTGACACTGAGACTCTCCCCACCTATCTCTGAACTCAGGCTTCCATAATCTCATTTCATTTCCCATCATTTAACAGGGCTGACACTCTGAAGCGCTTGACAGGGCAAACCAAAGGTAACAGCGAAAAAGTGCTGCTCAGCTGCTGAAATTACCTCTCTCAAACCCACATCAGCTTTTGTTTGTCTGGTTCTTTCTTTGCTCCATGCAAGCAGCAGGGTGTCCCACTAGAGGTTCACTGCAGCTGGCCAAAAATGTGCTCTTCCAAACAGCCACATTCTCTGAATTCTGGGCAGCAATGAAACACTGATTCATCCACAGCTTTATCTTGAGCTGAGCCAAAGCGCGCGCCAGACTCTGCCACCCCTGGGCGGGCCTGACAGCACCAGGCAAGCGCATGCAAAACACTGCCGTGAAGAAAGCCCCCCACAATAATAAGACTGATAGGTGAGATTAGGGATAGTACAAAAAGATTGTTAAAGAGCTTTTTGACATAGAAGTGGGTCACGTACAGGCTCTCTTTTTGAGGGCAAAGAAATCACAGTTTTAACCATGAATGAGGCAACCTCAAGAAATAGAGGTCTGAATAAATCCAAGTCTGCAAAGTCAGACTCCGCAAAATGCCCCAAAATGCCCATTTATTCTCTTGGATTAAAGTGTTAGACTTTATAGTATCAGTCACTATTCAAGAAACAATGTATGTTTGTGCAGGTAATGAGTATCACCTGCAAAAGCCATAAATAACATTTTAAATTACCTTGACTCCTCAACTAAGCAGAAACACTACACAACATAAGCGTACTGGATGAAATTCCAGGTTCACCAAAGTCAACAGTACATGACCAAGATTTCACATATTGTTCTTATTTGAGTACAGTTGTTTTGCAATGCTTATTCCAAGTAAACTTGGATTGTAAATAGGCAGCGGTGCCAAAAAGAATTGAGCTGCACTGCTAGCCACATACTTATGGATATGTCACACTGGGTGCAATCCGGTACATTATACAACCTATTAATTAGTTCCACAACATCTTTCATACGTGACTCACTCTGGCTCTCTTTTCCAAATTTCTGGCTTTCTAATTGCTAGTTTTTAATTGCCACACCAGGAAATACTCTACAGGATACCGTTAGCAGGATTCCTGTTGCCTGGCAATGCCTCGAACCCCATAATGCTGTTAAGTGTCTCCACTGAAACCTCCAAAAGCAGAAATACTCAGAGTTAATAACAGCCCTGAAACTTGACCTCTTCCCAGTGGGGCTGGCAGGACTCTTCAGAAAATGTAGCGGTTATCATGGGGGGAGCCAACACTGTCTTGGAAAGAGGAATAAACAGCTGTGTCACTCGGGGCAGTGGGCTGTGTCCCACCAACCTCTGTTCTTTCATCCAGCTGCACGTCCCTCCAGCTGCCTCACACCACATTGCTGACAGCAGCGTTGACTGGTGCAAGAGCATGGTTTGCACCAAGATGCCTCCTACATTACCAATGGGGAGAGGCGTGCCTACAACTAGGGGGTCCACGGCCCACAGTGAGCTGTGGGGAATGTACTGATAAAGAAGGACATGAGTCTCTTGGGAGTCTGCATCAGTAGCATAACAATGTGGAAGAGAAGCAATGCAGCAGGAGGTGGTATCATAGGGACATCATGAGACCTGGGGCTGACGTAGTTACATCTGGCAGCTCTGGAGTGAGCTGTGTGATACAGGCATGTATGTGGCTGTGTAGAGCATGGACCTGCCTCCAGAGTGTAACTCAAACTTGTCCTAAAAGCAGCTTTTGCCTTGCAGAGTCTCCAGAGCTCTGTAGCATCTGGAAGACATGTCTGAATTACATTAGAACAACTGGCTGTCATACATCTAGGGACATCGAGGAGCTATTGTTCTTGTACAGAGCTGTCCTTCCAAAATATATTCCTGTGTGTTTCCTGCTAGTTACATGCATGGAATTATACATATGTATATTTATATACACACACTCAATGACAATTCTCGAGCTTTAAGGTACCAATGTCTGAAATAAAACCATTCACGTGCAACGACAGAGGCTTACCTACATCCCTGTCCCTGATACAGTAGTCTGGAGAGCTTTCAAAGTATACCAGGTCATTCTTAGTTGGCTTCTTAAATCTCTTATTAGCCACAGTGAAACCCGTGCCATCTTGATTCATGACCACCTGAATCGCTCCATTGTATTTCTTCCACAGATAATCTCCTGTTTTCCTAAAGTCTGCCATGGCCAGCCAACAGGTCCTTAGACTGCATGATCCACTCACACCGTGACATTTGCACTCCTGTTTCAAAAACCGCTTCACGGCCTGTTTAGAAATGCAGTAAAATACACACAGGTGAAACAAACGGTAATTTATGCTTCTCAGCCCCTTCTCCAATTCATCCTGCAATGCCAAGCTTGCAGAGGGTCTCCAAGTCATGGTCTGTAGTGACACCCACTGGTAGCATCAAGTCATCCCCATATGGTTGGTCGGCTCTGGTTGCTTGACTCAACCATACACACAATCCTCCAGCTGGTGGGCTTCCCTTCCCCACTCCTGCCAGTCATCCCGAGGACTGGGATGGTTCATGGCACTAGGACAAACACTGGACAGCAGGAAATGATCTGAGAAATGGACAGAATCACTCAGCCCCTTGGTAGGCCAAGTGCCTTGTTTCCCCATCGTTCCAGCATCGCCTTGCTGACTCTCTCCAGCTCACCTTCATGAGGTTGCCCTTTGCCCTGAAGTGTGTTTCAAACATTGCCTAGAAATTCACATATCATGATAAATTTGCAGAAACTGCACCTGGGCTAGGCATCAGGTCTATGCAAAATCTTAGAATACAGTATTTTTAAGATGTTTATAAACCTTTCAACAAGCATTTTAGGATAGGACCCTCATTACCTTGCACTGGAGAAATCACCCTCATCATTAATTTAATGTCTGAATATCATTAAAGCCACGTGAGCTTCATCTCAGACATTAAAACCCTCTGTATAATGTTGGAGAACAACAGATGGGTTCATATACGACAAATAATTCTGAAGGTATGGATATTTGATCTATAAATACGATGCCTTAAGGATTCATGAAATATGAACATTTTAGAGTTTGTAGAAGAGGAACGGCATCATGGGAGGAAGGTAAGAGAGAGGAAAGGTCCATGATAAGGAGTGAGACTGATGCACAGTGGGGTGTATTTTTCAGTCAGGCACTTAGTGAGAAAGTGCTATTATAGCAAAGCACTTCTAATTTTCTTCCTTTCCAACTTGTAAATGGTTTGATTGCTTCAAAGAAGTCACTGACATTCCCACAGCTCCACTTCGCTGCCAATGGTACTATCGCAAAACTGGGATTCTGTTTTAAACAGAGTCTGAGTACTTTAACTTATTTCTGCTCAGATAATTAAAACCTTAAATCCTGTTCCGAGCAGAATCCCAGTGGAAGAGCAGAAGCAGCCCGGTGGCATGCAGGACCTTTTTTGCAGTGACGTTCCTGTACTGACACACAGCTTATGATTTTGTATGATTCATGGGCAAGTATTATAAATATTTATTCAATGTAGTCAGAAATTAGTAAAACCTTAATGGTCTCGTTTTAAAAGAAGCCTCTCAATGCAGGCTTCCCCTTTTTGGGGGTGAGAAAAAGCCAAGGGCAAGGAAGGCTGAGCTCACCCAGACCAGGCTGGGGTGGGCTGACCTAGTGAGATCCCCACAAAACTAAACCTACATTATTGCACTGTGGGTACAAAACAGCACCCCTTTCTGTAAAGCGTATGAGAATGTATTGATTATCTTTAATCAAATGCACTTATTAAAGTATATTTTTCTTTTTTTTTCCTAAAAAAATCCCCACAAACTACCTGCTTACCAATACTGTCGTATTACTTGGCATATCTATGTTTTTTAACTTACTAAGATACTCAGCTACTTCAGAAAGTTCCCAGCATGGAGGTAATTCACCCCTATAAACTCTGCTCGTGTTGCAGACTGCAGTCTCTTTTGGACAGTAATACAACTACAGACACAGTATTTACACGTATCACTCATCTAATTAGCCCAATCTATTAATATTACATATTAATTATGCCTCCTGGCAACAAACAGGTAGAGGAAAGATATTGATAGAGAAATAGTTATCGGAAAAATCATCTACTTGCAGTACAACTGATTGAAATTGGATCTTTTCTTCTAAAAAGGGCTGGTTAATACAGAACAATTTTACAGTTTATAAAGGGAACTTTTTAATGCAAAAAGATCAGAATATGAAGTATTTACTTCCCTGACTATACACTAAGGAAAATCAGGTTGCCCAAGGAAGTTGTGGATGCTTCATCCCTCAAAGTGTCCAAGACCAGGCTGGATGGGGCTTTGAGCAACCTGCTCTAGTGGGAGGTGTCCCTGCCCATGGCGGGGGGCTGGAACTTGATCTTTAAGGTCCCTTCCAACTCTTACCATTCTATGAAAGATGAGAAACAAGAAGTCTCTATGAATCATTTTAGAAGACCTTGTTCTAGCACTATAAAACATTTTTTTATTATTATTTCACATGCTATGGATGTAGCAAATTTTGAATAGGCCTTGAATAATGAAAAGTGTATTCCAGTTTCCCGCACTATTCTGACTATAGCTACCACTGCAAAACATTCGGCCATGTGTTCCTCAGCTCTTGTACCAGCAGTGGGCAACACGCCTGGCAACTACTCCTTCTACTCACCTAAAATAAAAAAAGTAAAGACTCTTTTTGTTGAAATCCAGGAATAGTATTTAAAACGTTTAGAAAAGAGAGGTTGTTAGAGCAGGTCATGTCCCATGGCCAACGCCTCTTGGAGGGACGTGTATTTTGGATTTATTTGCTTGAAAAGTTAAGTAATTGTATTTTATCTCTGTTCATTTTGTGTTTAAGTTTACAGTATACATACAGGAATGGACAGGATGGGTTTTTTTCTCCAATGCTATTCTGAATTTGCTCTTTAATAGTCAAGCCTGTTCTTCAGTATGGTCTTCACCCTCCCTTACGAATTTCTATTCTATGTTAACCAGAAGTAAAACTCCTCCACGTTTAAGTATTAGGCTCAAAACAAAATGTCTATCCAAACTCATCCTGCAATGCCTCGGGCACAGGCTCAACTTCCCACACACGAAGCCACTGAAACTGAGACAGCAGCACTGTTAATCATAGAATGGTTCAGGTTGGAAGGGTCCTTAAATATCATCAGGTTTCAACGCCCTGCTGTGGGCAGGGACACCGCCCAGTAGACCAGGTTGCTCTAATCCCCATCCACCCTGGCCTTGAGCACCTCCTCCAGGGGTGGATCAGTCACAACTTCTCTGGGCAACTTCTCAGTTCCCATGTCTCACCACCCTCTCAGTGAAGAATTTCTTCCTAATATCTAATCTAAATCTCCCCTATTTCAGTTTAAAACCATTACCCCTCATCCTATCGCTCCACTCCCTGACACGGTCCCTCCCCATCTTTCCTGCAGGCTCCCTCCAAGTACTGGAAGGCTTCTAAAGTTATGAAGTTGCACTCAGCCTATTGGAGGTATCTGCTACCCTGAACCTCCAAGGGAGACAGAAACAGCATCTCAGTCTCCTGCTCGTCCCTTACTTGTAACTGCTGAGATCAGACAGCAAGGGCTAACCGCTACCTCCTCCAGACCCGTGAGAGCTCACCAAGAGGCTTCTGTCGGATGGACACCCACCTTCCTTCCCGCCCTGTTGTTGTGAAGGTTCATCAGTGCTCTTGCATCTTTTCCTTTCCGTTCTTTGGCATCTACGAAAGCCCTGGCAAATTTAATGCCGTAGTCAATGTTGTCGCTGCAGCCACCCCAGTCAAAATGGCCCTTGCTGTCCTTGGCAGAGCCTTTCTTCTGGGGATCGCAGGAGCAGGATTTCAGCTCCCCTTGGCTGCATGCCCTGGTGATGGCAAAAACAACTCCAGCAGAGGAGATGGCATGTACAAAAGCAGATTCCCGACTACCTGAAACAAAGAAAGGAAAAAGCTTTCAGAGTTGCTGGGGCAGCCAGCCCGAGAGGCTCGCCCGACTCCAGCCATTTAGCCTGGACTTTTTTGCTGAGCGAAAGATAAAACTGGGCTGAAATCACACATTCCCTGGAGCCAGAATTAGTCATGGCTTAAACTTGGACCCCTCCCTGGTAAAAACTCATCAATATAGTGTTAGAGTTGGAAAACATTAAATGTGTACTTCTGATATTGATTAATATACCTTCGCGGATCAGTCGTTTTGTACAGATATGTGAACAGGACAGCTGGTATTTCTATTGTGTTTCACCGATTTAGGAAAATATATGAAGTGCTATCTCAGAGATGGGTTAAAGAAATGATTAAATAGGGACATGGGAACAACATGTGCATTGCAAAACACTGCAAATAGCTCTAGAAACAAGCTTTTCCTCTTCTCAAGCTCTGGGAATAAATTTTCTGGCTTAAAAGGTGGTAGGGAGAAGTCTTGGGTGTTAGTTTCTGAAAAGAAGTTAAATTTAGGTTTTGTGCCCAGGACCAAGCCCAGTAACCGTAATGCACACAAACAAGTTCCATTAAATCAATGGCACTGCTTGTGTCACGCTTGAGGCAGGATTTGGCCTGGCAGCTGTGGCTTCTAGACGTACACCAGCTGTGCCGGCAGCTCTCCATTCTCTTAACGAAGATACGTGATTATACCAAAGACTATTTGCATTTCTAGGCTCTGCCTGCTCTTAGGCTATTGGGTACATACTTCAATGCAGTAATTGCTTAAGCTCTGCAGAGGGACTTGGATAGGTTGGATCAATGGGCCAATGTTAATGACATGGCCTTCAACAAGGCTAAGTGCCAGGTGCTGCACTTGGGCCACAACAACCCCATGCAGCACTACAGGCTTGGGGAAGTGTGGCTGGAGAGCTGCCTGGCAGAAAAGGACCTGGGGGTGTTGGTCAACATGCAACTAAATATGAGCCAGCAGTGTGCCAGGTGGCCAAGAAGGCCAATGGCATCCTGGCTTGCATAAAGAATAGTGTGACCAGCAGAAGTAGGGAGGTGATTGTCCCCCTGTACTCAGCACTGGTGAGGCCACACCTTGAGTATTGTGTCCAGTTCTGGGCACCTCAGCACAAGAGAGATATCGAGGTGCTGGAGCGAGTACAGAGGAGGGCAACGAAACTGGTGAAAGGCCTGGAGAATAAGTCTTATGAGGATCGATTGAGGGAGTTGGGATGGTTTAGTTTGAGGAAGAGGAGGCTGAGGGGAGACCTCATCACTCTCTACAACTGCTTGAAAGGGCATTGTAGAAAGGTTGGTGCTGGTCTCTTCTCATGGATAATTAGCAATAGAACAAGAGGGAAAGGCTGCAAGCTGCAGCAGGGTAGGTTCAGGCTGGACAGTAGGAAAGAGTTCTTCCCAGAAGGAGTGGTCAGTCACTGGAATCAGCTGCCCAGGGAGGTGGTGGAGTCACCATCCCTGACTGTGTTCAAGAGTAGATTGGATGTGGTGTTGAGGGATCTGGTGTAGGGGAGAACTTGTAGAGTAGGGCTGATGGTTGGACTTGATGATCCCAGGGGTCTCTTCCAACCAAAATGATTCTATGATTCTATTCTATGATTCTAAGTTTAGTTTAAGATGTGGTCACTCACAGCAGAGCTGTCCTGTATTGGCACAACTGTAGCGACGGTAATGGGATATTTTAACATTTTAAAAGTTTTTTTTAGCATGGAGGGAGTGAAAAGTAGCTTTTGGTGCAGTACCTAAGGCCACTAGCAGTGAGAGACCCCTGTTTGGAGGAACTATAAGCCTTAAGTAACACTAGCAGAGTAAACTAGGATCCCAAAAAGGGAATGTTATCTGTGATTTTGTTGTAGGGGCACAGCATTACGCTGTGTAGCTTATTATTTAGTGTTTATATTCCATTAGCATCTAGATGTTTCGAATAGGAAGAGCCCTACGCTTCCATGTGCCGTACGAACCTTTAGCAAACGACACCTGAAAAACTTGCAAAAAGCCTGGGCAAACCCTGCCCTCCTCACACTGCCTTCAAAGCCAGGCAGGAGGTACCACGGCTCGTTACAAACCACGCTCTTTCCAAGATTTCATCTCTGAGAAAACACAGTCAGAAACATCAACACTTCTGGAAATTACATTTTACAAACTACAAGAAACACCTGATGCCGTCAGAAGAGAAACGTTTTCCTTGAGGTTTTTTTTATACTAATCCAAACCATTTCACATTAAAACTAGAGCAATATCAAGCCACGTTTCCCATGGCAGTCGCTGCCTGGCCAGGCTCAGTGCAGAGCTCAGAAGCCTGACGCCTTAATTCTCCCCCATGAGCCAACACTGAAAACTTCACTTTTGGAAGAACTGCATTTTTCCTTTTTTTTTTTATTTGCTCTATGAAATAGCCTCACCAGAATTAGGCCATGTTCTGCCAGACATGTTTTCCTGAATGTCAGACAAACCTCATCGACAGCTTCAGCTGATGGGTGACGTTACTGGTTACTCACAAATAATTGCTAAGGGGACATGGGGCCGGCTACAGGAACCCACCAGCCGTGGAGCCTGGCACCAAATGAATCCCACTGCTCACTGCTCGGGTCAGTGTGCCCAGTGTTTCCCGTCCTCCTCCCCAACCCCACCAGTGCAGCAATGGCCCTAGGGAACTTCCTTTCTCCTCCCCTCGCAGGTGCCACTCTGCTCACAGCCTGGAGAGGCTGTCTCAGATGGTACTGGGGACATCCCAGGGACACAAGTGCCAGGGCACGGCTTGCCCAAGTGTGTGCTCAGGTGAAAAGAGGTGCAGTTTAGAGGAATCTCCGCACATTTATCACTCGGATAGGGACACCCTGGCACAGTAACAGATCTAAACCCTTCTTTCAAGTCAATAGGAACCATGTAAGCTGTCTGAAGTCCAACACTGAGATGGTAACACCACCCTGCTTAGCCAACCTGCCTCAGGGTGGGAAGCACATTGTAGTCCTCAACTGGGTGGGGTCTGCACAAGCCTGGCTCACCCCTATCAGATGTGTCCCTGTTTATCTCTCTCCAGAAGCCTGATCTGAGCACTGGCTGCAACACATAGCCTGGAGAGCAGCACTGCCCTGGCCATGGGCCACCTCACAGACAGCGCAGCACTGGTGGGACCACCCTGCTGCTCCACTTCCCTGGTGAAACGCTCCACCAGGAACCAGCCTGCAGTTGTCATCTGCCATCCCAACATACTGGGATCCAGTTTGGATGTGAGATGTCCCTTTCAGCCCCCACGAAGTACCGCTGTCCCTAGATAGGGTGGGCTGTGGTGGGGAACCCTCTGCCCAGCCTCTGCATTCTGGTGCCTGGGTTTCTCTGGGGCCTTTAGTTTGTGGGTTTGTGGGTCCATTATGCAGAGAAAAAAATGGAAAAGCTGAGAACCGCAGGGACAGCCCCCCCTTCTGAACTTTGTGTCTTTCGGCTCCGATAGAGCTTTTTAAGCAAAGCAGCACTTCTTTATCTGCTGACTGTGAGACTCTTGGACACTTTTGCATAGCCCCTTCCCTTCCTCCCAAAAACTAAAATGCAGCTTCGTCCTTGCTAAGACCTAGCATACCGGGAGGAGGGGCACCGCTTCCCAGTGTTCCTCCCGTGTTCCCGGTGGTGCCCGTCCCTAAGGCCCTCTTTCCCCCTTCCGAAGACCCCCGTACCCCTCACGCCGACCCTCCCGGAGCCCTTTTACCCGGAGCCCGAAGGCGCCGGGGAAGTGGAGGCGGAGGCGCGGAGTTTGAGCTCCGCCCGAACCCGCGGGAAAGGCACCTCCCAGCCCCCGCCGCGCCCCACGGGGACTCACTGCGCAGCAGGACGCGGCCGAGGAGGCGCTGCCCCCGCTCCAGGGCGTTGCAGTCCCAGCGGTGGCGGCGGAACTGGTGCTGGCACTCGGCCGTCCAGGCGGCCACGCCGCGGCCGATGGAGAGCATGGCCTCGGGGTGCCGCCGGCACAGCTGCCGCTGCCGGCTCACCAGGCCCGGCACGTTGTCGCACATCACCCGCGACGAGCCCACGGCCCCCATGTACCTGCGGGAGAGAAGGGGAAGGGCAGCGCCGGGGACTCGCCGAGAGCCCCAGGCACCGGCTGCGGGAAAGGAAGGGCGGTGGCGGTGGGGTGTCCTCAGCCCCCCGGCTGCGGGCGGGAGCCTCCCTCCGCCCGATCCAGAGCCGCTTCTGCCTTTTTGGTGAAAATCTTTTAAAACGAGTCTCCGACGCTGCTGTGTTCTCTAATAAAGTGAAAGATGTAGGAGAGCCCCAAACCCAGCTATTACAGCTCCGTGTAATACTTATTAAACAAAAAAAAGCCCAACCCAAAAACCAACACAACCCCCAAAAAACCTTGACAAAAATTAAATTACATCATCATCTGTATCCAGATGGTCTCTATTAGGCCTGAAATGTTTCGAAAGGTACCTTTTATAAAACCCAAACTACTATAGGTGTCTTTTGAAAGGATCAAACAGAAGAAAGTGTCCTTTTCTTGTATTTTCATTACTTTATACGATCATAAAATCGTTAAAGCTGTGACTTCAAAAAAGTGGCAGTTAAAAGACACCATAACAAAACCCCAGCGCAATAAATGAGGTTTATACGGCTGTGGACACAGATAGTAATTTTATTGAAATATGCTCAGTCTGATAAATCGGGCTTTGATCCCTCGTCAGCCAGTGTCAAGGTGAAATGTGTTCCCCAGGTCTATAAGAAACGGTTTAAAGCCACGACTTCTCAGTCTGGGCTTGGTTGGGGTCCCCAGTTTGAGGGGCAGTTCCCTTTCTAACGCGTGTGTTTGCAGCTTCCTTGGACTCCCCGCAACGAGACCGACGTCACTTTGAAGCGGGGTCCGGCGCTGCCCTCGGGGCTGTGCCCCCTTCGCGCTTGCGGTTTGCAGTTCAGCGACTTGGAAGGAGGGAGGGGACGGGGAGGACGAGGAAGAAGGGGTGGGGGAAATAAATAATAGTAGTAATAATAATAATAATAATAAAAATCCCTGCTGTAGCCAATTCCCAGAGCCGCCGGGGCGCGGAAGGCTGGCTGCCAGCATCTGCGCTTCATCCGCGCACCTCGGGCGTGTTCCCCGCAGCCCGCCCTCCTCCCACTCCCACCGGCCGCTCTGGCAGCGCCGGCCGGGGGGTGCCCGCTCACACTCACCCACACCCCTCCGGAACGGGCCGGGTAGGGTACCCCCAACACCCCTCAGCCCTGCAGACAGCCCCTCTCGGCCTTTGCAGCTGCTCCGTTGTCGTGCGAAGGAGGAGGCCGGGGAGCTGGGACGGGGTGTGGAAGGAGATGCCGAAACCGTCTAATCCCGCTCGCTGTAAAGCCGGGCTTTCTGGACCGGAGCAGCTGGCAGGAGCCAGCTCGCTTGTACGAGCCTGCGAGGGAGAGGCTCCCCCCCTCTTCCCCCCCCACTTCCCTAATTTACAATTAATCCGACCCCACCTTCCCCAAGAGCACATAAAAATTCCTGGAATTGCACAACTTACCACCATGAGGAGGTGACTGGTGGGGTCGCCCAGACCAAGACCAGGGGAAGAGACCACCAGATCCCAGAGAGAAAGTTCATGTTAGAAACGCTTCGGTCCACATCAGGCCAGTCGCGGGGGGCAGAAGAAATCCCATGGAGCAACAATGACCGGCAGGAGCAAACCCACCTTGAGGGCTTTCTTTCTTCCCTGGGTCAAGCGCCTCCGCATCCCCAGGCAGGGCCGACGGGTTTATTGATCCCCTCCCGGGGTAGGGGGAATGCCGGTCTGCGCATCGCTCCGGATTCCTCTCGGTTCGCCCCGCGCCAAATCCTTCAGGACAAGGAGCTCAGCCCCGCTCCCATCCTTCATCTTTGCCCTGGATCCAGCTCTTCCCTGCAGTCACAGCAGAACTGAGGGGCTGGTGTGGGCTGCTCGCAGACTGGGTGGGTTCTGCTTTGGGTTGTGTGGGGTTTTTTTCTTTTTTTTTTCCTCTGAAACTCTGATGGATGAAATGATGTCAAGAGACACGGGGGAAGAGGAGGAGGTAACACCTCTGATTAGGCAAGGAATCCCGAGGAGCCAGTTGCTTTCCAATAACCTTACGAGCAGACAGTTAGTTCAAACAGGCCAGCGGATGCTGCGCGACCCGCTGCGGAGCCGCCAGCCGCGACCACCCCGGCTGGTAAAAACCAGCAGCACTTGGCACCCTGCACCTCCCAGAGTCTGGACACGACACCGCCTTATTAGTTACACTGTACGCGCCCCCGCAAACACCGAGCACAGCCCGAAACC
>VZTM01022859.1:96076-135570 GCA_013400555.1 Jacana jacana
CCTTCCCTGAAACCGGTTCTTCACGGCATGCACCTCCTCTTTCCCCTGGTACAATGAGAACTTCTCCACCTTCAGAGCCCAAAAGTCAGTCACAGAATGACAGGGGGTTGGAAGGGACCTCTGGATATCATCTAGTCCAAGCCCCCTGCCAAAGCAGGTCCTCCTAGAGCAGGTTGCACAGGAACTTGTCCCGGTGGGTTTTGAACATCTCCAGAGACTCTACCACCTCTCAGGGCACCCTATTCCACTGAAGAACCTTTCTGCTCTTCAACGCCCCATTCACTCTTCCTCCTGCTGTTAACGACAGCTTCTTTAACCATCACAAAACACAACGAGACCACACCAGAACTGCTCCAGTAACTCCATTTTATCAGCCACATCTCATCCACACCGAACACGCTCAGGCTAGGGACACAGAAGACAGCAGCTGCCCTTGAACTGCAGGCCACAAGAAGTGCCCTATCCTTTCACACAGACACTGCTCCAGTGCCAGCCCGCACACCCGCTGCACAGAGAGGCGCTGGCACTGCCTGCCCATGAATCAGAGCTTCCAGGTGACCCAGTCCAGCGTCCCTTCCCTCACAACTAATATCCACCAGCTTCAGCGGCGGCAAAGAAGAACTCTGAAGGTTGTTAAGTAACTTCAGAATCACACAGTTCTTGTTCCTGAAGATGCCCCTCAGTTGTCAACCCCAGGTGAAAATCCTGGAAAGGCAAGCTAGGAAGAATCACCCTTGAGATGTCTTCTTCAGGCAGCACGTCACAGCCCTGAGTGTGTGCAGAGCAGATGTTGGGTCTTCCAGGCTGTTGCTTGGTGTGACTCCTTGAGATCACAGACATACAACCAGGTGTAAGCACACAGCCTTTCCAAAAGAAAATGCAAAAGGTAGAGCTGTATCAACTTTCTGAGATGGTAACATTCACCCAATTCTCAATTTAACTTTAAAAACAACCCCTCAAAATGCCAGCACCCCCCAGAAACCACCTCCCCACCCAGTAATCAGTAAAGCTTTTGGCTGCAGACTTCGAGTTAAAGGCAACTGAAGCCTGGAGGACATTGCTGCTCCCCCAGCAGTGCTACTTGTCCAGAGGCAACCACAGTTGCAGTTACTAACACCAGCAGGTCTTAAAAGCAACAGATGAGCATTAAATGTCTCTGATAAAGAGTTACCGACGTGAAAAGAACACACTCCAATTCTGAGCTGCTGGCCAACGTCAGTTTCTGAAGTTTCAGAGCTCAATTAGCAGGGGAGAGAAAGAGAACTGGCAGTGAGGGGAGAGCAAATTCCAGAGTATTTTAGACCCCTCTGGGCAGAGGCTATGGTCCTCCTGCTGCCAGCCTGAGGTCAGCAGTAAAAACTTGACCTGTTTGGTTGTTTTCTAATACTCTTCTGAATTGTCATATGGGAGCTCCTTCACCTCCGGCAGCTGCACCAGTGGCTCATGAACGTTGTCCCCTTCATCTCCAGAAGGGTCATTTGCCACATCTGCATCCCAGCCTCACTGCTTTCCAGGTTCCTTCTCCAAGCACTACCCTGTGTGCTAGCCTTACACTTCACACTGGACACATCGTTTCTCTCCATTAACCGCTCTCTCCTGTTACACCCCAAGGACAGAACAGGCGAGGCTGGGAGGGGCTCTGGGGGACTGTGTTAGGTTTGAGTGGCAAGGTTTTGGCTTCTGTGAGAAGCTGCCAGAAGCTTCCCGCATGCTCTACAAAGCCAATGCCAGCAGGCTCCAAGGTGGACCTGCTCTTGGCCAAGGCCAAGCCCATCAGTGATGGTGGCAGCACCTTTATGATAAAATATTTAAGGGGAAAAAAACCTGCTGCACAAGAACAGCAGCGGAGAGATAGGTGAGGCCATGAGAGAAACAGCCCTGCACACACCAAGGTCAGTGAAGGAGGAACAGAAGACTCTTCAGGTGGCAGAACACAGATTCTCCTGCATCCCATGGCGAAGACTATGGTGAGGGACAAGTTGCCCCCTGCAGCCCATGGAGGTTAACGGTGGAGCAAGTGGACGTGCCTGAAGGAGGCTGTGACCCTGTGGGAAGCTCACACTGGGGCAAGCTCATGGCAGGACTGTGACACCATGCAAAGAGGAGCCCATGCTGGAGCAGGTTTGCTGGCAGAACCTGTGACTCCATGGGGGTGACCCACACTGAAGCAGTCTGTTCCTGAAGGCAGCACTCCATGGAAGGAACTCACACTGGAAATGTTAATGAAGAACTGCAGCCCCTTGGAAGGAATCACATTGGAGAGGTTCATGGAGGACTGTCTCTCATGGGAGGGACCCCACGCTGAAGTACGGAGAGTGTGAGGAGTCTTCCTGAGGAGGAAGAAGTGGCAGAGATGACATGTGATGAACTGGGGAAGCTAACTGTGAGAGAGCAAGTGCTAACTGTGGCCTCCCCAGGGCTGAGGAAAGGGGAAAGATCACACTCTCCACCTGCAGGTGATGTACCGCTGTTCCTGACGCAGCCCTGGAGAGGCTGGTGGCTTCCCTTGCCACAGGAGCAGACTGGACTTTGAAAGCTCCATGTGCCTTTAATGAGTATTTATGCACAGCACTTCCCAGCCAATCAGCCACGCCATGTGCAACACAGGTGACAGCGGAGGAGCCCGAACACTGAAAGCCCACTGCGTTCTCTGAATGCAGACCTTACTGAAATGAGCTGAGGTTTTTTGCAAAACAATCAATAGTGAAAATAGAATCATAGAATCATTTAGGTTGGAAGAGACCCTTGGGATCATTGAGTCAACCATCAGCCCTACTCTACAAGTTCTCCCCTACACCAGATCCCTCAACACCACATCCAACCTACTCTTAAACACAGTCTGGGATGGCGACCCCTCCACCTCTCTGGGCAGCTGATTCCAGTGACTGACCACTCTTTCTGGGAAGACATCTTTCCTACTGTCCAGCCTGAACCTACCCTGCTGCAGCTTGCAGCCTTTCCCTCTTGTTCTATTGTGAAGTGCCCTTGAGAGGAGACCAGCACCAACCTCTCTGCAATGCCCTTTCAAGCAGTTATAGAGAGCGATGAGGTCTCCCCTCAGCCTCCTCTTCTGCAAAATAATATTGTTAAACCTGTATCTCTACATTCAAATAAAGACTGGTTTCAGACAAGCTGAAGGGATGGAAGGCTCATCTGAGAATAATAATTAGTAAGAAAAAAATCCCAACCCCACCAGCCCCTTAAGTAGAAGACACCTTCCTGTATATATATCACAGTCAGTAGCACAGCTTAGAAGAACTGAAAACCCTTCCCAGAGGGATCCCTGTAAGTCCCACTTCCAGGGACTATGGCTCTGTATTGCATCAATCTGCACCATTTGAGTCAGAATATAAAGTAGAAGCAATTTAACAGCTATTAAAGCAGTTAAGGATACGGATCACATTATTCATTTAGTACCAGTAATACCCCATTTTATACCTCTCCACTTACATTTGCTGGTCTGTAAGATACACAGCCCTGTTACCTGGAAACTCCTATTTCTAGAATAGGGAAATACCCATTTCCCCCACCTCCAAAGGAAAGAAATGACAGTAAAAGTATTTAAAAGCAGAAAACTGCAGCTATGGTACCTGCTAGAGCTTCAAGAGTTTTTATCTCTGCAAAAAGATGACCTCTCTTATGAATACTGAAAGACTTGTCTGCTTCCCTTGCCATCTAAGACAGACAAGCTGTGGATCACTGACCCGCCCTTTTATGACACCAGGGTAAGACAGATTTACTCAATTTATTCCAAAACAGATGTGTTTAGCAAGGCTGAAGACTCCAAATATTCCACCATGTAAGGCCCAAAGCAACCTTTGTAGGGCTTCACTAACAACACAGCAGCTTTACTTGGGCAAGATGGCTTCAACTTCTGCAGAACTGCTGGGACAGAAAAGGCAAATGGAAGCAAATGCCTGCTCATGCTTATGAGCAAGTGACAGCTTTGGGGAACACCTGAGGGGGTGGCAAGAGGAAAAACAAGCAACTGCAGAGCTCAAGCTCAAGTTGACTCGTCCCCACGGCAACCGGATGAAGCAAAAGAAGAAAACCCAAACCCAGCACTTCTCAAAGTCAATGGAAGATGTAACAGAAGAGCTCACTTTCTCAGTTTAAGAATGCACAAACCCCAAATTACTGTCTACTATTTGCAACTGGTACCCAACAGGAATAACTGGGCACTGCCTTGCAACATGCGAGGTACCCCACAAGCCACATTTAAAGAGCAGGGCAAATCCCAAAGCGCAGGAAGAGGCGCACAACCCGCAGTTTGTCTTGGATAGGCCAAATCAGAACCAAGAATTCTTTAGGTTCTTTCAGATCTCCACAGGATCACCCAAGGCCCTAATTTTACCTAACAGTCTAAAGATTCTGAGAAGGCCCTTGCATGAATATTCACCCTCATGAAGAGAAGTTAGGTATCCAATGGCATTGCAAGTAGGAACCTTGCTGCACCTTTAAGCAACTCTGTATCTGCAGGATTTGGCCCCAGGTCCAATCCACTCAATCCTCTCCCACCTCCATTTGCACTACTGTAACAGGAGAACAATACCTCCCCCTCTGCTCACCTGCTTAATGCATGCAAAGCTCTTTAGCATTCTCCTCCAATCCCCTCATAGATGTGCAAATCGTTGTATTCTGACTGTTCTGGGATAATGACTTTAATTTGATGACTTACAGAAGGAGGCCTCTCAGCAGGGATGTTTTCTTCTGAAGGCTTCCTGGAGGCTGCTGGTGGGGGTGAGAATTTTGACAGCGTAGCTCAGCAGACAGATGCTGAAGGAATCTCTTTCTTTGCTTCCCACCCTACCATAACCACATTGTGACACCTTCTCAAACACAGAATTTGAAAGAGGCACTGGAACAACATGAAAGTGAATAAAGGACCTTGAAATTCATTGTTTAAGGCAGAGTTTAAAATCTGAAGAGGAAAAGAGTAATTTTTTACAATATAGGAAGGCAAAATAATCTTTATTTGTTTCTTACCATATCCTACTCAACCAAGACCGTTCATGATTGATCAATCAATGGGACAGCTCAAAATGTTTATACCAAGCTCCTTGCTTCTCCTGTGACTTATACCATTCTGAACCCTATTCTTCAACAATGTGCTATGGATGCTGCTGGCTGAAAGCCTATGTTTAACCCAAATGCTGGTCACGTGTCTGCAATCACTGTTTTAAGCAAGTGATCCGTAAGATGATCTAACAGGACCAGCTTCTCCAAAACGCGCTTTGGAGCTCAGCTCCATGTGTTCAACCTTTTGACTCATTTCTGCAAACAGTATTTTCTTGCAACTCTCAAAGTACAGAACATTTATCAGCAAGTATCCTGCGTTACTTTTTCCCTTGTAGGTGTTTTCCACTGATGGCATCTTCATATTGTTAAAATTTAGTTAAATACCGATAAAACTATTTTCTGGAACAGATTTCCTATGCAACTGAAAGACCCTCAAGGTCAGCTTAAAAGCCAGCCTGCAAGTGGATGTTTTCTTCTAGTTCCTATAAAAAGATAATGAAAATTTTTAGTAACTGTTTCAAACAACAGGCTCTACTACTTCTCTTGAAACGGAAGCACTTTCAGTGTCCTTTGAAGCGGCTTCGCTAACGCAAAGTCTCACCGAGGTGGAGAAGTAAGGCACAGCGAGGCAAAGTAACATCAGCTTTTCAAGGGCAGCGTCACAGAAAGCTTAGTGGTGGTTGAAATATTTCCCCTTAAGTAAAGTAAAAAGTACATGTTGGCAATATGGTAAGAACTAACTGTCTGTCCGCTTTCCCACTCCCCCCAACAAAACAAAAAACAACAACAAAAAAATCGAAAGTTGAAAAAAACCCCAAACAACCCAAGCCTCACCCCAAAGAAAAACTCAAAAGGTGTTTCATGTCAAAGCTCTAGTAATACCAGTGAGCCACCCCATCCCCGGGAACTGCACTTGCCCTGTACTTTGAGCTAATGGGAGGAGGAGTGCTGTGTATATGTGATGGGCCACATGCATGACAGTTAAAACTGTGCTCTACACATTCTCATGTTTCCATGGATTTTTCCATTTCCATGGCTTTTGTGATAAAACACCAACATATGAGGCGTCTTCTAAGTTGAGAATCAATTATAAGGTAATACCAAGAAATAAAGAACTATTTTAAAACTATTTCCTTCTCTATACTTCGCTGACTGAAGTCAGTCTGCTGATAGTACTTCTCTGCTTTTGCTGGCAGACAGTGGTGGTGGGGAATAGAGCTTATCCCCTCTGACCCAAATTGGGGAGCAAAAAGGGAAAAAAAAACACCAACATATGTTGTATTTGCCTCTGGCCTCCTCGCTCTATAGGATGTTCCTTACATTGAAGGAGAAGCCTGGGAGGACAGGAAGTATGACAATTGCAGTAACAAGGAAACATACTAACAACCAACTTAGTTTTCTAAAAGAAAAAGGCGAGTGGACAGTGTGTGACAGCGACTGGAGCAGCACTCTGGTGTTTAACCTCTCATTCTTATCTTTGATGTTCCCTACAGACACCAAGACTTCACACAACATCTCTGAAAACAGAGGAGACACACCTTAAGGCTTCGGCTTTTCTAGGCTGCTTCTGGTTTATTTTGATAGAATAACGTCCCTTCAGAAACATTCAGCATTTTCTACAGATATTTACTGAAGTCTGACAAAACATAAGTGTGATTTGAATTACTTCTACCAAGTCCCCCTTTTCCCCCCAACATAACTGGTTTGGTAAACAGCTGAAAAACGGATATTAATGTTTCACTGCAGAATTACAAACACCTTCTTAAGTGGAGGAAACATGAAGAACAAGATTGCTCTAAACATGAAGCTGCTGGAGTGAAAGGCGAGGCCAAGAAAACAAGCCTTCTAAGTAGCTCGCATTCTTATAGCAAAGGACAGTTATAATCCTTTTAATGGATGTGATGAAACTCTTAACAGAAGAGAGTATCCCCAAGAAAATAGATTCCAGGCATAATTCGAATATCATAGACTGGTAGGAAATGATTTTTGAGGCAATATGTAACCAGATCTCCAGTCTTGTGGCTGTGACAAAGAAAGAAAAAGTACACCTCAGCAGGAAGGTTTTCATATGAAAAATACTTATGAAAAACTGCAAGAGAAAAAAAACCTCTTTAACATAAAATTGCATGAGATACTGAAAATGTTTTAAACTCTCCCATTCCCCAAAACACATTGGCATCATAATTTTAAATACAAACATGTGATATAATCAGCATCACTTGCTTACATTCACTTCTGAACAACAGCTAAAGGTAGAAATGAAACTAGCAATTAGTAAGCAATAATTACAGCTTTATGCCAAAGGAAAAGCAGTCCTGATACGATTTTAGACCTATTGGCTGTACCAAAAAGAATTCTGAAAAGAAAACCTTAGGAAATATTTAAGTAGCAGTTTTAAATTTTAATAACTTTATTTCTAGATCAAAGTATTTACTGGGTGCAAATACTACAGATATGATGAGAAACTACACAAATTTTCCCATGACTTCAGCTCAGCTGCCTATATGCAACAGAAGCATAATGTGACCACGTTTTTCGAAACTATTTATAGCACTAAATGTAAAGCTGGGTTTTCTTTACCATTAACTTGGTTATAAAGAAGATAAAACCAAATCCAAGCAATGTTACCGCTCCTGTTTTTACTAATCTTTTTTCCAAGGTGGGTGCTTTTTCGGGGAGCTTCACTCGGCTGGGGTCACTCTTCTGTTCGTGCTGAGGCAGGTGTTAAATTCATGTAGAAAGTGCAACAAAGAAAAAAAAGTTAGTGTGAAAGCCTCTTAAGTCTGTGATAAAGTAGCCAGTCCTAAGACCCTGCATGCATCTAGGGCTGAGGATAGTACTTTCTCCCTCGGTCTGTGCCCTGCTTCAATTGAAATAAACGTCTGCAAACGCTTATCTTTGCTGATACTCAATCATCCTGTAATAGATATTAAGAAAACAAACTGTTTACAAACTTAATTCCTCAAGGGTAAAACACACTGCTAAGAGACGCTACAAAAGGCTAACAACAAAACATCTAAACTCAAATATTTTAATCAGAACTTTTGCCATTTAATTACTAAACCAACTGTCAATGAGAACAGCAAGTTAAATAGGTGACAGATTCGGCTTCCTTGAAATGAAAGGTAGAACAGTAAGAACTTCACAAGTTCCTTGTTGGGCTGAGTGAAGCCTTGCCATGGAGTGCAGCAGGGTTGGTGAGCTCTGGATTCCCCACCTTAGCTTGTAATGCTTAAAAGGTCACATCATTTACCCTGCTTTCAAAAATTATATGCTACAGACCTAACGTACTGCTGGCAGAGTCTTGTGAAGACTAAGCTTAGCAAACAGTACTGAAGATTTTAAAGGGAACTTACACAAACTTGTTAACTAAGAGGTTTAGCTGTTTCACTTACATTGGCATTTTTCAGTGTTCTGTTCATTCAAGAGTGATGCACCATAAATTAAGTAGCTGAAAATGTTTTGTATTAAAGTCTTCATCCGTGAAATTAAACAGTACTGTATTTTAGTAGAATGGGAATTATATTTTTGAAGTAATTAGAAGGTTATCGTTGAACACCTCTGTTTAATGCTGGGTACAGAGCCACCATATGTCATCTTGACAGTTATAAAACCTTAAGTACAGACGAGAGCAAAGTCAAGTGGCACCCAACGCGGACACCACCCAGCCCTTGTAACCGGCCTGCACGTACTGGAAGCAAATGTATACATACAATTGATTTCTGCATACACAAAAAAAGGAACACAAATAGCTAAAAAATTCTTTGCCACAACCTCAATCTACCTCTTAAATAGATTCGCTGTGAAGTGATTTATTGGGAGAAGGCTGTTATATTACATTAAATTTACTTAAACTACAGGAAATTGCATTAGTAGCATTATACTCAAGATGTAAGTTCCACATGGCTTCGTTCAGCAACAGATTCCTTTCTGACACTGATGCTCCATTTACTCTACCCCAGCAGCCATTCCTTTTACTGGCCTATTACTTAAAATGACCCCATCTGACAAGAGCGTGTCATTGTGTTGGTTTGAGAATGACTGATGTGGTGCTAACATCTAGCCTTGACCTCTCCCACCCTCTTCTTTTGTCACGCTGCAGTTATCTGGGATGCCTCCCGTTCGATCCATAAAACTTTAGTATCTTCCTTGTGAGTCAATAATTCCAAACAAAAGATTCCTTAATTAAGAAGTAAGAGTGTAAGTATTCACAGTGGCATTTATGCCACACTGGTTGTTCAAGAGCACAGAGATATATTTCACTTAATTCTTTCCTGTGGTAGAAAGAAAAAAGACTGACTGTGCGCCTTCCCTTTGGAGACTGTCTACCCTGCTGGGGAATATTCTAGATTTTTTTCTCATTCTGTCCATGGAAAGGTGGATGGGGGAGAAGTAGATGCAATGTCCAAGCTACAGCTAAAAAGCCTGTTCTGGACCAAGGTACAAAGCGTTTCACTGATGGATGTGACACAGGACCTTGTACGCAGTACTTACTAGCCTCACTCACACACACCCACCTTCTCCACCAGGTCCTTCAGTTTGGCAACTTCTTCTCCCAGCTTTTCAACGCTGGATACCAAGTCCTTGCAAACTTCAATAAAACTTTCAGTCGGTGCCCACTGCAGTACTATCTGTCAATAGTTACAGTTATTTGCCAGAATTGCTGTAGACTATAATTTATTACTCTTTAATTAACACATCACAAAAAAAACACTGTCAGAAAAAGGTTATAACTGCATTTATGCTGGGTTTTCATTGTATGATTTATGCACAACACGATCTACTGCTGTCTGTCAGCCTTTTGTAGGAGCCTTTTCTCACCTTAACTCTCCTATCAGCAGAAACACCAAGAAACAGATCTATCTCCTTTAACTGGGTGCCTTAACTCTTTGAAGTAAGTTGGTAAAAAAACAGATGGCCTTTAGAGACAGCTCAATGCAACTATACAATAATCAAGATGTTGATAAGTGTTCATATTTTTCATCTTACAAGGTAGAACACCATTCTAGAATAGAATAATAGACTGTGAATCAATCTTTCTTTGGTTGAATACCTTGTGAGAATTCTTGAGGAAGTGCTTATTTATGGTCTGCACGGGAACAGTCAGCTTACTACACTCTTTATTCAACTTCTGAAGAAACATGAGGAATTCATCTCCACTACAAAAATAAAACAATATTCCGTTATTTGTTAAAGGCTGTGACTTTTTGCCAGCTGAATATTATCTATGCATTTCCAGCATTGGCTAGTGAGTCAATCAGACGTAGTTTCACTGCATAAAGGAAAAGCAGTGTCATTTTAACACGGGGTAGTTACACATTACATTTAACAACTGAGCAACCTGGTTCTGCACCTCCCCTTTTGGACAGACAACAAATCATTCAATTCTCTGGAATATTCAGGTAGTAAGACAGACTGAAACTTGAAGAAGCATCACCCAGAAGCTTTTCTGAGACATTCTGTTAATGCCCCCCTCTGTTTCTAGCTCTCATCAATCCTGTATTACCAATGAAAACATTTAATTACCTGCTGCAGGAGTGATTTTGTAACACATTATGCACAGTAACTGCAACATTGGGTTTTCCTGAGCATGTGTGCATACGGGTCACAGTCTTGCAACACCAGAAACATAGAATTTACAGTTAATTTTATGCTGACATATCAATGCTCCTGACCCACAGTTTATATTTTTGAGAAAGAAGTCGGGGAGGGTGAGGGTGTGAAATCTGGTTTGCACTTTGGAGTTGGGACTGAAACAACCAGGTTAAGAGTCATTTAGTCTCCAGCATAGGCTGAAGAAAGAAGAATCCAATAATGCTGACTTGTCCTCTGGATCTGGAAATACATTCCCCAAAGCCTAAAATATCTGGTGTTATCTGTCTTGAAGAAAATTTATACTTAGTGGCAAAATACAAGCAGGAAGACAACTCTGAAAATTAGTTTGATCAGTATTGCCAAAGAGTGGAGAAAAGGACAGAAAAACGTAACAGACTAATTTCAATGTGAAGTTTCTAGAGCTTCCACTTGACTCTCAGTCAACTTCTGTTACTGGAAGCCTCAGGGTAAGTTAGTTACAAATCACGGTGCTGGCCAGAAAGCTGTTGCCCTTGACTGGACAGAGGAAAGGAGGACAAGAAGCTCATTTTCACAGAGTGACCTCTTAAAACCCAGAACTCCTGAGAAGTGCCTGTATCTCCAGTAGAAAAGTTTCCATTAGCTATAAGCCACTCAGGTGAATAATAAGAGATAATTTTAAGCTCCTCTTGCAAGACCTCCCGTTGTATTTATGGGAGGATCTGAAAAATTAATTCAGAGCCCAATGTTCCTCTTTTCGCTGTGGCAACCTCCTACTAAACTGAGATGCAATACTCTCACAACCTTACCTTCTGTTGCTTCTAATGGCAAAAATGTACACATGGAATTCACCCAACTAAGCTAAATGCCAGTATCTAAACAGGGACTGAATTTAGCCCACAGAGTGTTTTCCTTCAGCTTTGGCACAAGATGGTTTACTAGCAAAGTTTCCACCACTGCTCAGGACATCTGTGATTTGCAACACTGAACTGTTAAGACTTTAACACTTAAACCAGAAATATACAAGACCAACAGTAGGGAGGCTGGAGAGGTTAATAAACAAGCCTGATCATGGTTTCTATGAAGACAGGGAAATAAGAAAGCTTATTAGCTTGTTTTTATAAAATAAATTTATTTCAGAACATTATAACTGAACTGAATATTTAGGGTAAAAAGGAGAAGTCAAATGCTAAACAAAACGATCCCATCTGGAAATAGTCTGACAGTTTCCCCCAGATTACTACAGTCAAGCCACGCTCGTGTAAATTTCTATCTGCTTAGAAAGATAACTCTTTAGCTGGCTGGGACCAGTTATGGCACCTTCTGTGTTTTGTCACAAAGGAATTCATTTTTAGGAATTCTGGAAGGATTCTCAGCAAAAATAAAGTATTTCATAGGCATGAAATGGGGAAGGGGGAAAAAAAAAGGGGAAAAGAGAAACACACATCTCATACTTTATTATACCCGTAGTAGTTCTTAAAGGACGTTTTAATATAATTCTATATCTGTTGCAGTGACATGTTCTCGTATTTGCAAATGGAAATAACGTTTTCAAAAAGCAATCACTTTTAAAAAGAATTAATGGCTGTCAAAACACCAGTGGCCAAACAGTGCTAGACACTCTGTGAGTTTATAATCAATCAGTTCAACATTTTCTACTATGTTAGTTTTTCTATGACTTAATGACTGATTCTCCTTCTCACAGAATGACTTTGAACAAGTGGGAAGTAAAATCTTTATATAATAGCATGTAAACATAGCCTATAATTTCAGTCTCAAGGTCAGATTCCTAGAATACATGTCAGGCCATTTTCTAGAACACTAAGCAGTGCTTACCATAACTGAAATGCTGTCATATTTTGTGTACTTCAATCTTTAATCAATCATTTTCCAGTTTTGAGAATTATATATGATCATAGTGTAACTAGGAATTCCCTGTATCACCAGTGTGTGAGGCTGCACTGGACATCGTGTGGATTTCTTATTGTACTTGGCCATACAGGCAGTGAACTGTTAATGTTTGCTATTTCTCCATTAAATCTGTTCACTTTAAGCTTTCTGCTTGAGTACATATTCTAAACAACACTACAGACCAGTCTGGAAAAAAACATACATTTCTAGCATAAAAATGAAAGAAGCTTAAACTGGGCAAAGTCCTCCTTAACTGCAGCTAATTATCCCTTGCGGAAGAGTCAACGCCCTTTGCTTAAGGTGCCTCATTTGGAGAGCTAGACAGGCCGACGCCTGGCCTGCGACCTCAGCTCAGCAGCAAAGCCTCCAGCTTAATAGCAGAGGCTCAGGTGCTGTCAGAGTATTTACGGTGTGGGTATCATCCGGGTTTGTATAGTACATGCATGCATCTCTCCCTCCCACACATCTTTTATTGCATCTTACAATCAGAAAAATTTGATTGCAAGACTATCAGGGCCTGCCTTGTCAAGACACAATGGAGAATTACAGAGACAACATCACGTGTGGTTTGTAAGGACCCCTAACGCCCTGGAAGCATGGGGAAGGAAGAAGGGCAAGACCCCATTTTCACAAAGAGAAAAAAATACCCAAACCTGCTCACTGAAGTCTATCAGAGAAGTCAAAGAATGAGTTAATACTGGAGCCTGAGAAGCCAGATTCAGAGTCTATTATGTGAACACACTGCACAGCAAGGCCATAAAACCCTGTTTGAGGTACAAAGAATTCACCCCTCAAAAAGATGGCCAAAGTAATGGCATNACATAAAACCCTGTTTGAGGTACAAAAAGATGGCCAAAGTAATGGCATGTAATAGCAATGTAACCCATAAATAGATTCTTAAAACAGGAATCTGTGCTTCCGACTTTCTTTGTAAAAACCACACTGACCTCATAATCCACTAACTCCCATGAATGTGTGAGATAAGGTGAGAGAATATTTCACCTTTGAGCTACAGAAAACAACACAGTCATCTTAAATAGTTCATATTTCACTTCCATTTGCTTAGATAGGTGGTTAATACCTCAATTCCAGCTCCATCACTTGAGGGAGGTCTCCGATTCTTATTTCTTCTACTTGTAGCTCAGTAATAGCATCTAGGAGTTTCTGCTGATCTCCAGGATTTGTAATGCCAATCTAAATTTAAAGAGAAATTCCAAATATTACTTACTTTTAATACTTATTAGGCACAACAGTACAGTATCATTTATTGTGCAAGCTTCTAATCATTAAGAAGTTGCTTTTAAGTTATTGCAGCCAAGTAAATGTAACTGCCAAAGGAAAAAGTAAAATCACAGAAATTATTCAGTAATGCAGAGCAAAATTACGAAAGCTGCTGTGGAAGAGCCAAACAGGAATTGCACAGGCTACTCAGAAAATCCATTTAAGGTTTATTAAAAAAGTTAATATAAATTTTTCTAAGTAGCCCTGTTGTTCGGATGTTACGCTCATGTATTTCAGAGTCATCTCAGTCATCTCTTGCAGCAAAATAATCATCATGATAGTGATGCATCATTAACTCAGAAAGAAAGAAAGAAGAGCAACTATCATATCAGCATCAAATGGAGAATTTTACAGAAAGAGGCTAGATTTTAAGGGCTTTTACAAGCTTTTGGGTGGGTATTTTTTTCCAGTTACAGAAACTGATTTCACAGTCTACGATACCTTTTTAAACCTTAATTTGTTATAGAATTTAATTTTTAAAATAAGTTATCTCTACAAAGAAATCTAGTTGGTTCACACCACCTCCAAAAACTCAAAGGATCAGAAAGAATATGACTTGTTAAAAAGCCAGTCAGCCAGATGTTTCTACCATGAAATAGCCTGTACAGGCACCCCTCTTTGTATATCTGAAGGACAGATTTCTCGTCTGAAATTAGGACTAAGCTCAACATCATCTTGTGCGGTCCCTAAACTCAAATCAAAGAGTATCAGGGATTGGAAGAGACCTTGAAAGATCTTCTAGTCCAATCCCCCTGCTGGAGAAGGAACACCTAGATCAGGTCACACAGGAATGCGTCCAGGCGAGTTTTGAATGTCTCCAGAGAAGGAGATATTCCTTCCCACAACCTCCCTGGGCAGCCCCTTCCAGTGTTCAGTCACTCTCACTGTGAAGAAGTTTTTCCTCATATTTAACTGGAATCTCCTCTGTTCCAGCTTGCATCCATTACCCCTTGTCCTGTCATTGGGTGTCACTGAGAAGAGCCTGGCTCCCTCCTCCTGACACTCACCCTTCACATATTTATAAACATTAATGAGGTCACCCCTCAGTCTCCTCTTCTCCAAGCCAGAGACCCAGCTCCCTCAGCCTTTCCTTGCATGGGAGATGCTCCACTCCCTTAATCATCTTTGTGGCTCTGTGCTGGACTCTCTCAAGCAGTTCTCTCTCCTTCTTGAACTGAGGGGCCCAGAACTGGACACAATATTCCAGATGGGGTCAGTTCATATTCTCTACTCTTGACTAATGCTGCAAATGACAACAGGAAAGTTCTGAAGTGTTCAAGGCTTTCTGACTTCTTTGGGTGAAGAAAAGCCTAATTTTCCTTAGAAGTTTCATACTATGTAACTTGAGATTTTTCAACAGAAAATGCTGTCAGCTGACATCCATCAACTATCTCGGATTAAAATTATAACTCATATTTAAATCCTAGGCTGAGAGTTTTCTTGCATAAAGCAGCAGCCCAGTCTGTCTGTTAAAAGGGAAGTGCTTCTGTGGCACACTCAATGCTTTTCCTTGCTCACCTGACAGGCTGCTGTGCAACACAGGACGTTGGAGGTTAGCAGGCCTAAGGATGCTTCTCCAGACAACTGAAAAAACTCATAATGCCAGCTCCAAGTATGACTTTCTTCCTAACACTCCAGGTGATTACTTGGACACAGCAGGAGTGGACCACTCTGGCCTTTGAGACCACAAGGATCCCATAGCCTCCACAGCTAGAACACATGGAGCTCTTACTGATGTTAGAGCCTGCTGCAGCCCCAGATACCTGCAAGATATTAGTGTTTGCAGTTTTCTGTAGACTTCTGTACTTATTGCAGAAAGAATTTTGAATGAACAGCTGACAACACACATCAGATCAAAACACCAGGCAGTCTCACTTCCTTGGACAGTGCCCAGCAGCAACTGTAGAGAAGAGAAGGTGCCTAGAGAAATAATTGCTTTGTGCAAGACTGTTGTTTATGATGCCCAGTGCTCATTGTGGCTCTCTTACATCCTTGCCATCTTGCACAAGTGGCCACTAATTTTAATAACCTGACATCTTCCTGCAAAATGTTAAATGCTTTTTTAAGTGGGGTAGAGGAAAGGCAGTCCTGGAACTGTGATATGGAAGCACACAGGCCAGATAATTCTCTAATGAACAAGTCAAACTTTTGGTTATATTTTGACTTCTGATGTGTTGAATTTTCAGTATGCAATCTCAAATCCAGAAAAAAAAAATGCCAATTTCTCTTATTCTAAACCAATAAACATAAGAAAGAGGAACCTTCTTATGCATCCTAAATGGATTCAGAAGTAAACTTACTTCTATTGCTATCTTGTGAGACAAATAAAACCAGACTAAAAGATCCGAGTGTTGATTAGCACAGAATCAGACAAAAAATCCCTCCAAACGCGGAATGGACATGCTTGACTCGGTATGGAACAGTTTATAAGCTTAAGGAATGCAAGGGTTTCAGCTTGAAAGAGTCATTGTTTAGGCTCTGTTGTAGAATACAGATAAAGATATTTACAGAGAAAATATCTTTCTGATATTGTTTGATGGAGGAAAGTGTATCGTGCTAGTGACAGGATTTCTCTCCAGTTCTCTGGACAGAAAGCAGCTTGGTGCAGAGGCATCCATCAGAGGTCATCATTAATCTTTGTAGTAATAAGATCCAGGCTCTTTAAAATAGCTGGCTGTTAGCTGAAGATCTGCCATCACACTAAAAAACTTTCAACTCTGGAATTACAAGGAAACTGGTTAGATTTGTTCTATCAGCAGTGTGGGGAGAAACTCTTAGTATAACTCTAAAACTAGACTGTACCAAGAATTTAGGATAACTTATGAAGTGCTAATAACTCAGGAGTGTTATGCCATTTTTATAATTCTCAGTTGAAGACTCCCTAATTAATTCATGCCCTCGCACAGAGCACAACTTATTTTCCAGGAACTGCTGTTTCCTGCTGTTGCAGAGCTAAGAGGCAAAACAATTCTGTTCCTATAGATACTATCTTCCTGTGCAAGAGCACCTCATCCAGCTATTTATTTCAATTTGTCAAAAAAAGAAAAAAAATTAAAAGAAAAAAAAAAAAGGCAAGCCCTTTTTATATTAGGGAGTCTAAACCATATTAAACTACTGAAACAGAAGTTATCAGTTTGTGTGAAATTATACCTTTTCAGTGGAGGAACCATAAAGCTTAGCCATTCACTAATGCCCACAATTCTCTCCCCTTCCCTCAATGTCCCCTGGACAAAACCAAATAACAATTACAACATCCAAACAGGTGAACAACATGAATTTATACTGCAGTCAGGTTTGCAGTTTAATGCAATCACAGTTTAATCCAAGACAGCAGCTCACACAGTGGTCAGAAGAAAGCCACAAAAAAGTCTCCCTTAAGAGCCAACTTCCTGTCAGTGGAGGCTTTAGGATTCATCTGAAGCCCACACCAAGATGCTGTCTAATGGGCACAATCCTGAGGCGTCAGAAAAACAGTATCATCAGATCATGCCATAACACTTTATAATCTTCAGGTCAAGTGAACCTTAAAAATCTCTTCATCGACAAAGCTCCTTACACATTCACCCTCTGAGAATACAGAATTACTTCTGAGCTCTGTCAAACGCTAAAAACTCAGTACTAAATTACAAACCTTCACACAAAACATCTTTGTGACACCAGCTCTGAAGGAAAACTAACATCCCTATGCAAACGTTGGTTCCAGCTGCTAGAACACGTGCCCTGGTGGCACCAGAATAGGGGCAACAAAAGCTGACACTGAGGACGTGGCTTGAATCAGTAGCAGAAACAGGCTCGAAGCAGCTATCTTAATGAGGCAGTGTTGGTATCCCAGACCAGGTACAGAGTACTCAGAAGAATCCTGCAGCCTGAATTACCTACACTGTTCCAAGGAGGCTGCTATAATTGGATTTTATTATGGCATCCTCCTGTAGGCACAGAAATTCTTTGATTTCCCACAAGAATAATTCTAGCAAAGACAAAGCAACCACCTGATCCCAACTGGAAATGAAAACCTTGTAATAACGCATCCCTTCGTCCTGAATAACAATGCAATACCAACCTTCCTAGCTGCAGTAAACTGTAAGAGCTTCCCTTTTTCAGTTTTTTTGGTATGGTTTTACAAGCCCATGCAGGATATGGGATTCCGCAATGTAATTCCGCTCTCGTTTTTCCAACAGAAATGACCTCACACAGGAGAGTCACAGTTAAAGGAGTTGTTTAGGATCATCTGGCCTGGACCATTCTATGACCTGCTGCTAATCCTAGCCCCGGTTGCCTTTCAGGGAAAACATACTTAAATACCCAGAGTGGTAACGAGCAAAATTTGAAATGGAACTATTTTCTTCTCACTCCAACTCCCACATCATCACAGCAAAGAAATACTGGGGACTTCCACTTCACAGCCAGATCTGGGCAGAGAAGAGGCCAGATTTCAAGGCTGACCAGGGGGACTACGTACTTCAGAAAAAGTCTGTCCATACTGAAATTTAAGAAGTTGCAGAACAGATCTTAAACAAAAAAGTGTTCTTACAGGGTTAGACATTTATAATGAGAAATTAAGACATGCCAAATATTTCAGAGGAGAAAACTAAATTAAGTTCTGAAGTAGGAAACTGACCTGTATTAACTCATCTTTTTGCATGATCAGAAGTTGTCTTAGAGCTATATCTTTCTCCTGTATAAAACAAAGGGATTTCTGTCATCAAAAAGAATTGCACTTAATTTTTTCACTTATGTTTTACTTCAGTTTTCAGAAACAAACCCAGCTACACAGCACCCTTATCGAAGTGACAAGAGTTCTCTAGTTTACAAACCCCACGTAATTGTTAATGCACATCATCAAAATGAAGCCATCAGTACAGTCCAGTGCAGTTTAACTGAGCACTTTATACATAAACTTCTGTTTAGTAGATTTATTTGAATTAATTTGATAAGTTTACTTGAACTAATACAGCAATAGAACTTTTTTTTTTGATGCTATAGGTGCATTTTGCTTTCAAGGGTTACAAATAATGATACACCACAAACTTACCTTCAATAATCCTATAAGGTGTTCTAGACCAAGACCATGTAAAAACACTTCCATGTCATCAAAAGCTGAATAGGAACTGTAAATATAATTAATGAGATTTGAAATTAAAACAGTGGAAATGAAAAATAAAATGAGACACCCAGAAAATTTCTCCCCGGAGAAAGCCGTGGGAAACAGCTCAAAGTTGTACAAACTTCCAGTAGTATCTCGTAAATATCACGGGGTACAACTTAATCTAGCAGAATTTTATGAATGTCTTTTCTGCCTAGTGAGTAGAACTGAGCCTAGAGGGGATGATTTTCATAAATAAATGTCATTTCAAGCAGCAAATTGTTCCAACTGAACCTTAAAGTTGGACTGCAAAAGCCTGAAAGATTTGGAAGCGGGGTTAAGGAAGGTGACTATGTATTCTTATCTGGCAACATTCATCTAAGTTGGAAGGTCCTTTCAGTTCTGCTAAAGGTGCGAGGAAAGGGCATTTTATTTCCCAGGATCAAGGAAAGGGCTATTCAGCATCCAGACAATAATTTGAAAGCCCCTGAACTTGAAAAAGACCTAATCCAGAAGCTGAAAAAACAAATTCCTGACAGGTATGTGCATTTCCTCATACAGTCCAGGGCTCTGGAGCCAGGACAACTGATTAATGAGGATGGCAGACAGAAATGACTGAAGCCACACTCACTGCCCACACGTTACTACCAGCACTTGGGGGTGCTGGTTGACAAGCAGCTGAACATGAGCCAGCAGTGTGCCCAGGTGGCCAAGAAGGCCAATGGCATCCTGGCTTGTATAAGAAATAGTGTGACCAGCAGAAGTAGGGAGGTGATTGTCCCCGTGCTCAGCACTGGTGAGGCCACACCTTGAGTATTGTGTCCAGTTCTGGGCACCTCAACACAAGAGAGATATCAAGGTTCTGGAGCAAGTGCAGAGGAGGGCAACGAAACTGGTGAGAGGCCTGGAGCATAAATCTTATGGGAGCGATTGAAGGAGCTGGGACTGTTTAGTTTGAGGAAGAGGAGGCTGAGGGGAGACCTCATCGCTCTCTACAACTACTTGAAAGGACATTGTAGAGAGGTTGGTGCTGGTCTCCTCTCAAGGGCAATTAACAATAGAACAAGAGGGAAAGGCTGCAAGCTGCAGCAAGGTAGGTTTAGGCTGGACAGTAGGAAAGAGTGCTTCCCAGAAAGAGTGGTCAGTCACTGGAATTGGCTGCCCAGAGAGGTGGAGGAGTCACCATCCCTGACTGTGTTTAAGAGTAGATTGGATGTGGTGTTGAGGGATCTGGTGTAGGGGAGAACTTTGTAGAGTGGGGCTGATGGTTGGACTCAATGATCCCAAGGGTCTGAATGATTCTATGATTAGAACCTGAATGATTCCCAACCTGAATGATTCTATGATTAGAAAAGGATTATAACAACAAGGAGGGCAAGTTACACTCAACTAAGCCTGAATGGTGGAGCTCAACTGATTTCCAGTACCAGAGGATGCGTTAAGACCAATTGAAAGAATAGGGACTTGGGAAGACAACTGGCAACAACCGTGATCAAAATTAGGCTCAAGGAACGATGATGGAGTAAACACAGGTATCATTGTACCTCTTGACTACTGCTAGATAAAGAACACCAACTCACTGGAGGGTAGGCACGTGTGTGTGGAAACAGACCAGCTATATTTATAAGAACAGGCGTTTAACAGGAAGGCATCTGGTATTTTCTAGGGGGCTGCTTCTGGAAAACCAAGAGTTCTAATTACCAGAAACGCTCAAAGTTATGAAACATCAGAACCAGCTATCGTTAATATAAAAATCCTTGAGCTTGACAGCTTGTTAATGCAAACAAACCAGTTGCTCATCTGATGCAGAGAAAACCAGTAAAGTTTAGAAACAACTGAAACATTGTGAAATTCTGGAAGCCCAAGTATTGCCTAATGCAGAATGACATTTGCCTACCTAGACATCTGGCTGACACAAGCTATTTTAAGTGGGTTTCAGGATTTCAGTGCCGTATTTCAAATAGCTATGGAGATTATTGAAGCACTGGTAGAATTCTAGCCAACCATCAAGGCTTCAACACCACTAAATCCATTTGAATAATTGCTGCATAGTGTTTATTTTTTCATACCAGAAAAAGCTGGGAAACTTCCTAAATAACGTAAACCTATTAAAAAAATAAAAGGGACAGATCTGGTCTATCACTGAGGTCATGAAGTACACACTTTATCTAGGAATATGAGTATTAGAAGACCAATATATTTAAAAGAATGACACCTTCATGGCAAATGTAGAGGAACTCAAAAGATGATCCCCAAGGAGCAGATCCCCAGGAGACCTGGGTGATAGGTGGGAGATACACCCAGAGCAAAGCCTTCAGGAATCTATGAGTAGTAAGGCCCAAGAACAAACAGGACAGCTCAGGGAATTGATTTTACCATGCAAAACCTTCATCCCTCTGCTCCAAGTACCTCTAAGATGATTGTGCTTGATGCACCAGAGAACAAAAGCGTGATTGACATATATATTCATCTAGCAACAGAACCTGTGCTGCTTTGCCCAAACTCAGGTACTCCACCTGAGACCGAGACTACCTCAATGTGAGCTGCCACCTAGTGAACTGCTATCAGTCTAGTGATACAAAACCAGGGCCTTTCAAATTCAGCCTGAGCTGAGCAGGGACATAAAGAATCAATCGAACCAACCATAACAGACAATGGGCACTGCAACTTGTCTTCTCGAAGCCATGCAGCTCAAAAGCTCAAGGAGGCAAGTGGATGGTTTGTTGGGGACTTCTTAGTCAATGTATTCTGGGACAAAACTACCAGAGATCTTCAAAGCTGTTGAAACAGGGGCTGACTTCAGTCATAGGACACCTGCAAGCTGCAGGGTCAGGGGCATGCTATGCAAAAAGTTCCAGGGCTTAAATGGTGTTCAAACTTAATTTTGACTCTCATATATACAGAAGAAAAAGGAAAGGGCATAGCTCTTGCTGGTGGCGTGAAGGTGAAAGCGCGTTCAGTGAAAGCATCAAAATTTAACATCAGATGACAACCACACAACATGGAGTATCCAAAAAGGGAGCTTAAAAATTTAATGGAGCTGAAATGAAGTAAAGTGACATTGGACCTTGGCTCTCCTGTCTCTCCTGTACACCAAGTGAGAGGAAGGGAAGATCTAGAGTATGCTCTTTGTTCATAACGCGAAGGAGCTTTGCAGTCTTGAAAAATTAATAGTACATTAATATACTTACTGTATATTAATGTACTATATTAATGTACTATATTAAAATAAAATATATAAGCCCCCTTACTGTGGGCTCTTTGTAGCACTCCAAACAACATATATCAGCACAACTTAATCATTGGTACGAAACCATACAATCTCTTAGGAACGTTTGTAAGCTAAAATGACACCATGACTGTATTTACCCAACTCTCTGGTCAGGGACAGCTGTCAGAAATTTGTAGATAGCCTCTTGCTTAATTGTTTCATGGCATTTCCCTTGCAAGTGATTTGCAGCCAAAGAGAGTAAACTATAAACCTGGAAGAGCCAAAATGGATTATCATTCAAACTCATAATGCATAAAGAAATACATAGGAGTAAGACTACAAAGAGTTCTAGCATAAATTACTACTTACAGGGAGCACAAAGCATTTGCCACTTCTCCTCTAAAGCTTACAACTACAATGAGGAGTTAAGACTAAGCCCACAGTTTACCAAGAACATTTCTGAATTAACCAAATTCCAGAACGATGAACTGATGTAGAGCAAACCAGTATATATAAGGTAGTCTAAAAAAAGTTAGCTTCTATTGCCACAGAAGCAGCAACGTACTCATTTTTGTGGTTTGTAGACAAGAGTTCTACATGTGCAAGGGAATAAGCTGTCTGCAGAGCGTGCAGCAGATGACTACTTCAACATGGCCATTTTCAGGGCATACATGGACCCAACATTTAGTAATTTACTACTGACAATCTAAGTTAACTATATCTGACAGACAGGGATTCTTTCAACTGATCAAAGCAGCAAGCCTTCTGCCAGACATCACTACGCATCAGTGATGGATTCCAGAAACTGAATTGCCACTGTGTGAGTTTTGAGATAGTTACCAGAAAATCCAGCAAAACAAGTAGAGCCTCAATAAACTTAAAGGAAAGGTGAAACCGCTTTCCTGAAATTGATGTGACCAGGCAGTTCTATATACACACACATATACATATATGTGATGGGTTGACCCTGGCTGACAAATAACACCCTACCCAGTCACTCACTCTCCCCAGCAGGATGGGGGAGAATCAGCAGAAAGGTAAAAGTGAGAAAGAAATCATGGGTTGAAATACATACAGTTCAATAAACAAAGTGACTCCCCCCTGCCAAAACCTAAGGGTTGCAAAGGCAATCACTCACAACCTCCCACCAGTAGACCAACCTCTACAGGTTAGAGTCTGTCTCCAACCAGTGGCTACTTTGGAAAAAATCCCCTGACAATTTTATTGCTAAGCACGGTGCTATATGGTACCAAGTATCCCTTGGATCAGTTCAGGTCAGCTCTTCTGGCTGTGCCCCCTCCCAACCTCTTGCTCAGCCCCAGCCCTGCTGCTGGGAATGGGGAGCAGAGTGAGCAATAGAGAAAGCCTTGATGCTGCACAAGCACTGCTCAACAACAGCTAAAATACTGTTTGGTTATTAACACTGTGTTGGTTACAAACTAAAACACAGCACCATGCAGTCTGTTAGGAAATAAAATAACTATTGCAGCCAAAAAATATCCCCCCTCCCAGACACAGTTTCTGCAGACATAGTCTATGTGACAATCCAAGAGGCTGTCAACAGCCTAAAGAATAGACCTCCAAGCTGGAAGAAGCTCATGACCATTAACTATCTCATCTCATCTGCAAGACTTTGCAGTAACTGTGTGAAAGTTAGAGCTTCACAGGTCAAGAGGCAAGACGCACCTCTCAAGTGTAAGGAGCCTGTACTCCCTCCACGCCAGATGGAGTCATGTTATAACATTATATGGCTGCAGCCTACTGAACACGTCATTTATCAAAGGCAGAAAGCATCTGTAGCCCCTTTCAGTAACCTGAGCAAACAGATCACTGAGCCTCAGACACTGATCTTGCTAGTCTACACTGACAGCTTTGTGCATAGTTATCATTTTTGCTCCTGCCTGGCAAAGAAAGGCAGACAGACAGAAAGACAGAAAAGAAAGAAAGAAAAAAACAAAGAAGCTGTAAAATTAATTGCTATTCACATACACTTTTGATGAGCCACTGCAAAAACTCACACCATTGCCAAGAGCAACTCAAAGCAAAATACACAGAAATCCAGTCTGACCCATCCACCACGCATCACGTAGTAACAGCAATAAACAGATTTATTTTAGGAGAATAAATGCTTCTTTCCATTGATAATTAGTGGCTTCTTTTGCAATGAACTTGTGACCAATTTATGCCTTCTTCAATTTTATATCATTTATTTACAATTTTGCACCTGCTTCCCTCCTGAGAACGGATTTTGAAGATGGCTGGTGCCAACCCCCCTTCTTGGCTTTAGTCTTTTCACTCCTAAATTCAATCAGAAACTACAAAATGCAGATCAGTTTGACACCTGCATTCTCTCACGCGGTTTGGCAGACAGGAAAAAAACAACACATTGTTTTTTTTGCTTCTCATATCAACATTACTAGCGTGAATAATTCTCTCTTCTGTATTCCATATCACTTGAAGTCAAGGACTCTGAAAAAAAAAACCAACCACCCCACTTGTTCCCAAAACATTATAACACTTAAAGCCCTGTGAAAAGTTGGGATATAACAGAAAATATATAGATGTCTATATAGATGGAACAAGTATTCAAGTAGCTACTATAATTTAGTTGTTAAAGTAACACATCTACACAAAATTATACAAATAACAAATTTTTGAGGCAAAACACTGAATTTGCATTTCAAAGAGAAACAAAATTAACTACCTCTGAATGTTTGTTGATTTTTGCTAGCTCTGCTGCTGTCTTCTCATCCTTAGTCTGTAGATTTTTGTCAGCTCCCAGCTCAAGCAACTTAAAAACAACACTTTTATGTCCATGCTGTGCTGCCCATATTAATGCCTGCAAAGAACAGCTTTGTATTACCAAGTTTACACATGGAGCACAAAAAACCAGAGGTTCCATCAACATTGCAGCCTTCACAAGTGGTGAAGGTTGGTGTTACTGATTCATGGCAAAATCTGGAGGCACAGACAAGTCACACAAAACAATCTCACAGTGGTGTTAAAGCAGAAAAATATACCGGTGAGTATTTCTGAAAAAGTTGGACTTAGAAACAAGTTTGCAGGTTCTTACTTTTTAAAATTTTTATCACTAATTACAACACACCAAAGTAAATCACTCACTGAATATCCATTTTCATCTTGGGCGTTTATGTGTGATCCATGAGCGACAAGAAGAGCAACCACCTGAGTGTAGCCTTTTCTAGCTGCATACATCAGGGGAGTCATTTGTCTCCTGAAAGAAAAGGCCATGGGTGAAATAATTTTATTTCAAGCTATCAAAATGCAACCCATTATCAAGCAGAACACTGTAACTCTGTAAAGATTCTCTGTTCTGTATAAAAACTAAGCAGAGGATGAAAAGCCCAAGACACCTCATTCATACTTCAGCACAAGGGTCAACAGAACATACAGATTCAGCCACTAATCTATGCCCAGTTAGTAACTGTAAAATATATTAAGAGTTGGCATTTATTTCTTGATTGAAATAGAGTCAAGAAGTCAATTGTCCTTCACAAGAAGGAAAGTCAGAAGAAACTAAACAAGTCTCTTCCAGGAGTTCAGAATAGACACTTATAATAATTCTGGGAGAAAAAGCTTAAAAACCCCACCAAAACCCATCTTTTATGATCCCTAAATTCAAGTAGCACATTAAAAACCAAATACCCCTAACACATCACAGCTATGAAACACTTGGTGCTTGCTTGGTGACTAAACCATTTCTGTTTTGGTTCTGAACTATGAAACCCCATTAAAGAGAATCCCTCCCGCTGCTACCACAGACCCAGTGGCAGGCCTCTTATTTAGCACATGGACCAGCTTAACGAGAAGGAACGGGCATAACTGCAGATAGAGAGTATCAGCAAATTATCCATTTTTTCCCCCCTCTCAATTAGGAAAAAAAGTGGCAGAGATTAATTTTTTATTTCCAAGATTGTTTTTAAAAGACACAGCTTAAGTGACAGATTTTATATAGGGTTCAACTCAAATCCAAAGTTCTGAGAAGAAGTATGCAGTTTTGGCAAGTTGTGCAGTTTTGGCAAGTTGGCAAGGAGGGCAAGTTGTAAATCACACCTGACTATCCTTCCTCTTACGTACTAAGAGCAACAGCTATGCACATACTCGCAAACTGCTCTTCTGGTACAAACGATGTAAGCCATAGAATCCCAGGCCGCGCTGCTCTTGCCGGTGTGTGCAGGTGCAGTGCAATAGAGCAGGGTGCACATGTATTATCAAACATTCAAATAACATATTGGAAATCCAAACTTTTCAAGTACTAAATATACATAAAAATATTTCTGTCCTTTATTCCATTACTTTTTTCCATTTCCAGAAGTGTATGTGTTGATGTCTTCTCTCCCATGTATATTATTACCTCTGACAACTGCTGAGGGAGTACTTACAGACATCACCTCCCCCATTACTCCATTTATTTTTTTTTTTTATGTCCCCAAAACCACGATGACAAATGTCTATTGACCTTATGCTTCTATTGAGATGCTCATAAGATGAAGCCATTGTGACTTGCTGTCAATTTTTTCAAAGGAAGAAAAAACACTGCTCAAGCACTTCTATTAGGAAAGCATCTTTCCAGATGCTGGACACTTACTCTGTGGTGGAATAAGATTGCGGAATCCAGAACAAATGCAGCATTGGAGGACAAAGATGTAGAGTTTCTGGTTGCTATGAAGTAATCCAATTTAAGCTAATTTATTTTACCAGTGATGTTCAATTAAAATTTACTCTATCTTAAAATGCAGTATTTTTTCCTGAAAAACTATCTTGCATTGCTTTTGATGTGCAGCTGTGTGTAAAGAATCGGTCATCAAAGGATTATTCTATCTTTTTAAGATATACTTGAGAGGAGGATCTCTTTTTCAATGCTGTTTCTTATTAGTAAGTTCAATACCGACCACTAGAGGGACCCTGAAAAACATCTGTACAGACTGTGCCTCCTTCCAGAGCATTGCTACAACTAAGGCTTTGCTTATCTTTCCTCCTTATTGCTCAGTCACAAAAGAATAACATTTTGGCTTATGCAGGCACAAATAATAGTGCACTGAGAAAAAAAAAAAAAAATCTGAAAGAGCTTTATGACACAGGGAAGAAAGCCAATTACTTGGAGATAAGCTAAGTGAAAGGTTACCAAGCCTTCAAGACAGATCAACAAGCAAGAGAAGCTTGTTGATGAAATGGAAAGACTTGCATCAGTCTACACCGAATTCAACTTAGTCTATCAATCAACACTGCAAAAGCAGAAATTCTGACTAAATATAAGAAGACATTTTTACCATGGGGCACCCTCACTGAAACTGGTTGCTCAGAGAAGTTCTGTATTCTCCACCTTCGTCAGGTTTCAAGACCAAATGGCATCCTAGCCTAATGTCACGACAGAGGTGGCTTTAAGGAAGAAGTCAGACTAGAGACCTCCTGAGATCCCTTCTGACCAGAATTATCCTGTGATCCTTTGGAGATTGCTATAAAAATAGAGAAACAGACTCCTGCAATATGCTCCTGTAACTACGTTAACGCACTGATGAAATTGTGAGATGCAGATATCTATATACAAACATAGACCAATATCTACAGCTATTTATACTTTAAAGAATGAACACAAGTTGGTTACAACCTAATAATTTGTAGCAACAGAAATCAAACTAACCTACCCAATGCAGACAATCACTCCCACTCTTATTTCTATCCAGTGGCATGTAGTCTTTGACAGACTTTCCACCCTGTCACCTTTGAAGTATTTACATCAGACTGCAAATCCAATCCATTGGTGCTTGTTTTCATTTTAATTTCTTCTGCTCTCAAACTTTTTTTTTTTTTTTGAACTTGCACACTACTACTATCTCATAATTACCTTCTGCATTTTCCATGGAAAAATACTGAACCAAAGTCCAGAGGCTACAGAACAGTCTTTTTTCCAAAGGACATCCTGCGGTAGTTACAGCTGTAAAGTACTGTAGATGTGGCATCTCAACTCAAGGCAGCAACTCAATAACATTAAAGCCACTGAAAAAGTTTCTCCAATTTTAAGGAAAATCCAATAAGCTTGATGTTTAAAGGGTCCACCAACATGAACACCCAAATAGAACTTCAAGCATTTGATTTTAATGTTTGAGTTTTAATTCCAAAGGCTAAGAGCTATTTCAGGACAGAAACATATATAGTATTCCACAAGTTTGCAATTGCATGTACACACGTGAGGAGGTACCAGTTACTGACTTGGACACTTGGTTGATAGGCACCACCTGAGAAAGGAAGTTCCATTTGCATGCAGGTCCACAAGAGGGAGACTAAAGCATTAGGAAAAACAAATCTTGTTTTCCTAACCCTGCAAAGAACTGCCAGCAAATACAAGAGCCCGCATTAAGATGCCAATTACACTGCTTCTTACTAAAGCTGAAGAGGAATTATATGTATTAAATGTACGTCTGAATGCAATCTAAACATTTACACAGAAAGCATAGTAATAACCATCCAGATAAAAAGAGCTGAAGAATCCATTTGTCATTTTTAGGAACTATGCAGATATTAGCACTTCAGCAACCTGGCTTGCAGATCACCTTCCCGTCCAAACAACTGTCAAGTCCCTTTCCATGGCACAATTTGCCACATGACATTTGCCCATATTGAACACGGTACTCAAGGGACAGTCAGTAGACAAATGAAAATCTTAAAAGGCATATAAGCAATTTATTAATTAAGCATGTTGCTTGTTCCAACTATATTTGCTTCCAGCTATGCAGCACCTAAAGAAAAAGCATGGAATTCTTCTCTGGTCTCATGCAAATGGAGGGGATTTTTTGTTTGCTTGTTTTTATCTTTATGTCTCCCTGCTTTTAAGTTAAGGCTGGAGGAGAAGACAAAACCAAAAGGTTTTTCAGGACCATCCAAAAATTTGTATGTGAAGTCTCATAACTGGATATATGTTTATTAACTGACCAGTGTATCATTAACATTAGAAAAAATACAACATGTAGAAAAAAATTTAACCTTATGAGTGTTGTCTCAAGCCTTTTCTCACTGAGATCCCAAAGCAAGGAAATGATGCTACAAGACACTCATATTTTTAATCTATTCATCTGCAAACTGAACACTGCTTCAGATAACCAGGAAGCATCTTCAGAAGCTTTTGGATCCAGTTTCAGCACACCAGTATGTATATTAAGCTTGGAACTGAGAAACAAAGTGGTAACACCATGTCCACAGCAACTGAAGGAAAGCTATTTGCCCATTTTCTGGCTTATTGTGGTTTTAAGTGATGAGGTGGGAAACTCCATACAACAAGTATTGTTGGAAGAACATATTTTACTGTACTCTGAGCTGCAAGATACTTTTTCCAAGTGCTATCTGCTGGACTAAGGTAGGAGAAGTTCTTGAAGCAGAACTTGTTGGAATGGAACGTGCAGCTTTAGTAATAAGGTTGGGCTGGAAAAGGTGACAGTTTAGTCTCAGTTTCCCTGCTTTTAGGCTTCATTTCAGATCAGTTCTTATACCTTTCTGCTTCTGAATTCCATTTACATGATTGTTTTAAAATTATAAAAAGGCTTCCATGTAAGTTGTACATCACACACAGGTGGGAAGGTAGACAGTTACAACGTTATCTTCATATGACTTGAAAAATACGAAGGGTGTGATTATAAAAGGGATTAGCATAAAAATTAACAATGTGGATGGCAGAACTCTGCGCTATGACATTCCCAATTATCCTGCCCTATCCTCCTACATCCTCACTCCATCACATTTTTACAAGCAAGATGATTCAACTTAAAACAGCCACTCTGACATACAGCAGAAACCCAGAAGAATTACCCACAACATCAGAAACTTCACAGACGGTTGTTGACTTTACTTTCCAAGTGGGGGCAAAGTCTGCACTCATGAAATTCAGCACACACATGTAAAAACCACCCACCTTTCTAAAGAAAGGATAATTCTGTCATGTAAAAAACCCAAACTGGTTCTATGCAACCAATCCATGACCAGAGTAAGCTAGCAGCAGTGACAGGAAGTTTAATGCACTTGTGATAGAATGCTGCTGATATAATGCTAATGAGCTTCCCTGCAGGTTTTGTTTCCGTTTTACACAAAGGCTGCTCAGATGACACTCCAAGACACCACAGTCCATTGTTAGAACACCTAGGTTAAAAATAGAATCACAGAATGGTTTAGGTTGGAAGGGACCTTAAAGATCATCCAGTTCCAAGCACCAAGCCATGGGCAGGGATACCTCCCACTAGACCAGGTTACTCCAATCCCCATCCAGCCTGACCTTAAACACTTCCAGGGATGGAGCATCACAACTTCTCCAGGCAACTGGTTCAAGTGTCTCACCACCCTCACAGTAAAAAGTTTCTAGTATCTAATCTAAATCTCCCTCTCTTTCCATTTAAAACCATTACCCCTCATCCTATCAGTACATTCCCTGATAGTGTCCATCTCCAGCTCTCCTGTAGGCCCCTGTCAGGTACTGGAAGGCTGCTATAAGGTCTCCCTGGAGCCTTCTCTTCTCCAGGCTGAATAACTCCAACTCTCTCGGCCTGTCCTTATAGGAGAGGTGCTCCAGCCCTCTGATCATTTTCACAGCTCTTCGCTGGACCCGTTCCAACAGGTCCATGTCCCTCCTGTGCTGAGGACTCAAGAGCTGGACACAGTACTCCAGGTGATGTCTCATGAGAGCAGAGAGGCAGAATCACCTCCCTCCATCTGTATCTGATGTTACTGTCCCCAAGCATTTTACACCTTTGCCCAGAAACCATGATCAACAGTTGTAAACCTGTCAGTACCAGAGGGGAAAAGTACAGTCATCTACTTTGGCACCTAGTTTCCTTCCCCGCACTAAAAGATGTGACGAGCAAGACTAAGCACTTCGGTTCAAAAGCCTCTCTTCCAAACTCATACATTTACCATGCTTTTGACTTCTCCCTAACTTGAATAAGAGGAGGGAAGAGATGTATGGGCATAGCCCAGATGAACAAAGTACTTCGGTAAATGTCATTTTGCATCTGATTTTTTATATTCAGTTCCTGTGTCCTGATGTTTGACCAACATAACAAAATAAGTCATTCTAGCACTATGAACTCAGGACAGGGGAAAAAAAAGAGACATCAAGTATAATAGAGGATAGCATCACAGGTATTTTTCACTCTGAAGTGGAGTAAAGATCTTGAGTCAATCATTATAAAATTCCCTGATTTTCTTGCCCCAACAATAAAATGCACTGTAATGCATTAGTGTTTCCCAGGATATTTACCTTTACTGCAATCTACTGTTTGTAATTTGTCATGGTTAACTATCACACGATGATAATGTCAAGGTCCTTGAGATTATTATGTGTCAGCACAGACTTACTGTCTTATCAGTAGCAATAAGCATCCTGCTAAAATTGAGGTGTTACACAACTGCATTATTCCGACTATGCAACCTGAAGGCAGACTTACCTTGTGAACTGGGGAATACTGAGATGAAAATTTGCCCCTTCCATTAATCACCTTCTCAAGAGGGCAAACTAGGCCAAAGCATTCATCATGAAACCATTTTTGAGACTCCTCAAAACCTCTCTGAATATATGCAAGAGTGAACGTACACAGGCAACGTAACACCAGACCCGAGTAGTGATTACATTTTCATATATAAACTTTATGTACATGACAGCATGCCTCAAGCTCAACTTTTAGTCTGTACAATGACATCAGACAGACAAATGTCTTGTTCTTAGAATACTGATCATAAAAGAAGAATAAAAGAATCAAAGTCTTTCCGAAGACTTTTCTTTAAACATCCACAGAATTCCTAATGGTTTTAGAGCAGAAACACTTGGTCATTGACCAAGACTAAATTTTGTCAGAAAAGTTAAGAGTGAGGGAAAAAATCTAGACAAATAAAATCAAACCTCTACATATCCCATACAGAACAAGAAACAAAGAGCTTATGTCAAAATAAAGGATGTTTCAGTCATTCACCTCATCTAAGAAAGAGTTATCACCATGAAATACCAACTCAAAACACTCTTCTTACCTGCAAAGCCATTTGGTTCCTTTTACTCTACTTTTTGTAAATAAGAACTTGGAGGAAGTCATCACTAAAATCCCTATTTACTAAACAACCTATAACGTGTAATCCTAGCGGCGGTAATTTAGTTATCAATTGGCCATGCCTTTTCCTTCTGCCTAAAATGAAATCACAGCTTAACATCAATAAGACCAGTGTACGTTTAAGAAAGTACAGCAGGTGAAATAAGGTTTTAAAAAAACAGGCAGCTTAACTATTTCAAGGTCTTACAAGAGAATAAAGTATATAATTTACAGTTTGGAGCAAGATGGAAGTGAATGACACAAGACAAGCAAAACAAATTTGTCAAGGTCACACTCACTTAAATGAAGCATTTGTACTATAGTAGCTCTACAAAGACTATACAGAGCAGGTCTTACAATGCCTTCCTGTTTCACCTAGCTACTACCTTATACCTTATTAGTCTTTCAAAACTCTTCAGTTAGCACTTACGCCACGACAAACTACATCCACATCAACATGACTGTTTTTACAGCCATCAGTATTCATAGAATGGTTGCAATTGGAAGGGACCATAAAGATCCAACCCCCCTCCCATGGGCAGGGACACCTCCCACTACAGCAGGTTGCTCAAAAAAACCCTACTCAGTTCCCAATTTTGATTTAGCAAAAACATCAGAAGCTACTCTACTGAATACTTTCTCCTTGGTACTCTTATCCTATTGCACAGAAACCATCTACATGCCCACTCCTAAACCCATCTTCTTTCTTGGATAGCATTTAAAAAATCAGATTATTTCTCACTAGACCTTCCCACTCCATCCACACTTAGGAATTAAACAAAAAAAATGTGCAAGTTTCTGTATATCAATTCCAGATGACATGAAATAAAACAAAGCCTACTGGCTGCCCTGATAGCGCAACAGAAAAAGGATAAATACCAAACTCTGCCTTACATGAAGGTTAAACATTCTGCTTTGTATTCACACACATTCCAGTTGTTTGTGGACAAAACAGAAGCTTCCTAAAACCATCCTGGTTCTTAAGTGCTGAGACAGCCAAACAATAGCTCTTAACACCTGTGGTAAACTGATCACACAGTAACTCACAATGATCTCAACTCCCTGACAGTTCTGATGCCCTCCTACAGAATACTCTGCTTCCTCCAATGAAACAGATAAAATGGGACCACAGTGCCACATAGAGAGTCTGATTCAACACCTTATCTTCGTAGAAGCTGGTTGGATGCATTTCATCCCTCTGTTTCAGAACACAGTGGAAGAAGCCCATGAAAAGCAGCAGTTGCTGCCTCAGCAGTTCTAACGACAGGATGGTATGCACAGATGTCATACTGGAAAGGAATAAAGGCAGCATAAAAGCTTTTTTAAATCCAGACCTTGTCATAGTACTTCTATTTTTGTTTGGTATAAATATGACATTTCTAATTGTCACAATCTATCTTTTCATTTGAGAAAGACTGCTATTGCAACAGTGCAAAAACCACAACTGGACACTGTATCTGATATATGCAAGCATAACTCACACGTTAGCACAAGGTCAAAGAGATGGCAAGGAAGTGTTTGTATATGAAGACCAACTATGCATAACATATTCTAAGTTTATAAACAGTTGTGCCCTTAAAATTCCCATCTCTTGTGTCAGAATACAAACTTTTTTTCCCCAAAGTTTAGTCAAAGGCCTTTCCAGATGTAAACCTGCAGCTTTGCACTTTGCCTCACATTTTCAAGCACCCAGAACAAAGCTTAATAATGCAAAGACTTCCTCCGTTTTTAAAATCAGGATGCTTACCCTAACTACCAGCTATATGATGCCAAGAGTATGTAGTTATTTCAGAGTCCATAGCTTTCTCTTCTTTCATGAACAATGATTAGCCTCTCTGATAAGAACAAGCGAATGGGATTTAAATTTGCTACCAGACATGAGTGGCACTTCAGCACAACTATGCTTCCTCCTTGTCCATCAGTACTACGCTCAGTGAGGCTCAGGGCCCAGAGCAATTGAATTCTACTAATGAGAACCAACAGGCCTCCAATTCCGTTCTTTTCAGAGGGCTATGTAGTCCATGTATCTCTGGTAATGTGGTGAAAGAGCTGTGGTATAAAAAATCGTAAATCATTTTCAGTTAGTTGAAAAGCAAGCAGTTTCAGTTTGACTCAAACAGTATTTTTTTTCCCCCAGCAGAGGGAGGGCCATTTGACTTTGGTCAGCCCATCAACCCCGCACTTCTAGCACTGCATCAGACTATGCAGCTACAGACGCCTCGCAATGCACTGCTTCACTCGCTGTGACCGCGGAGACACAGAGTGGTAATTCAAGAAACAAGCTGTTACTTATTGTTAAAAGTCTTTTAATCTGCATTATTCTGGATTGCTCTGAAATAAACGTATTTTATTTACACAAAATTTTCCTTTTTCAATAGGAGGCTGCCTGTGAAAAGAATATTGCTAGATATCCAGAAAAGGTTCCAAAAGTGGACATTAATTTAAATAAAGAATTAACTGATTTAACTTACATCTGCATACAGAAAAGGCAATATGATTTGGAAAAGGCAAAGGACCACTTTGTGCAGTCCACAGAAGTATTCAGATTAGGTTTTAATCTTAAATTTGTATCTTGTTCAGCTGAGAAACAAACTTCAATTTGATGAAACTGATCATAGTCTGATTTACTCAGATAAATGAATTTACTAGGAAAAATAAATATCTGGACACTCATCTTCCCTTACACAGACAGCAGCAGCATTACAAAAAGCTAGTGAAGTATACATCATCTTAACCAACAACAGCTAAATTGATTAAGCAGTCTCTGTATATCGATACTAAATTTTATGCTGTATTCACAGACATGGGTTTTTTGGTACCTGCAAGTAATGTTAGGGTCAGCATTCCTTGAGAGAAGCAGTTCCACAGTCTTCAAGATGTTCTCCTCTGAAGCCTGTGCGGTACATGCTGCCATCAGCACAGTGTATTTATCTGTTTTGAAATTTGCAGTTAGAGAATTACAGACGTAAATCCTCTGCTAACCCAGAAGTTCCCTTATGTAAGCCTTCACATTTGCTGAAGTTGTTAATTGGGTTCTTAAGATATTTAGAAAAGGGTAAGAAACTTGTTTTCCTTCCAGCGAAAGTCACTAGAATCATCAGTTAAGATAAAGGCATCTGAGAAGACACTCAAAGAATGAGAGTGAATGGCAGTAGTAAACCATCTGTTCCTACTGAAGTTTAGGGTACTCTTAGGTACCCCAACACAACAGCAGGAGTTTAACTACAGATGCTTGTTTCTCAAATCTTGTTCCACACCAGTAGTTTCACTCCCCATTCCTCCCCACCTCTCCCCAAAATATAGTCAAGGGAAGAAATAGCTTACAACAATAAGTTAACTGCAGTGGATAAAAAAAGTGCATGAAATGTAGTATAAATGCACAGCAACATCGATTTTAGGGAGAACAGAGGCCCATACAAAGGGCAGCTGAACTAACAAGGTTTTATTATAGGGCTTAAGGAGAAAGAATTAAGTTGAATTAATTCAACTTAAGAATTAAGTCACTGGCAGGAGGAGAAATACAAGTATGATTTTGGATGTGGATTTAAAGAACATCTACACAGCACATAAAGATTCATCAGGAGAAAGCAGATTATTTGCTCCAGCTCTGAAGCCAGCTATGTGTTCCATGCCACCGGTGCTCAGAGATCAGACTGGACACCACTGCTGTATGCCCACAGAACAGGTGGGATCTCCTTTCCCATGGTTCTAGAAGAACAAGAGATGTGGGAAGCATCACACCCCAAGGACTTTAGCAAATTACTTGCCCCTGAAGTCATTTAGAAGACTGCCATTTGAATAACTGCTCATTTTGCTTATTGCACAATATTGTTCACAAGTTCAAACATGCCTTTAACAATTTAACAATTTAGGCTGTGCCTACTTCAGACCATACCATGAAGTGTTACATAATGTTTTCTAACTTTCTTGTAGAAATTTTAAGACCATGCATATATAAACACCTTTATGCTTCAACTGAGGTTAGATTTTATTATATGTAAACATGATAAGTTGTTTATGTACTTTACCTCCTCTCTGCTCTACTTTACTTCTCACCACTTCTTGTCCCCCATCCTCCCAACCAAAGACCTTAACTTCGTATATGAATTAATCTGTTTTTTTAATACACCATCATTTAACTTTCACTACCTCATGTAGAATTTCTACCACACGTAAATCAGTATGTTAAATGAAAAATTAAGTTTCAGAGTTAAACTCCTGAACAGTAAGAGATTAACATTTCAGTAAATTACATGCTACACTGACAGATTTTTACTCAAAATGCTTAACCTGGTTATCAACAACAACATGAACAGAAAGCTGGCAGGTAGTGATAGATGCCATTAATCTGGGAATGATATTTAGGATGAACCTGTAGTTACTATTTCTATTCAGGTAGTGATTAAGAGTGGGAAATGCATTTCTGTTAGCAGTATATGAGTATAGCTCAGACACGTGAGGAAGAGAAGGGTTAAGAAACACCTTAGTATTTTCAAGTTTCTCTTTTGCAGAGAAAAACTGGTGACTGCAAAAAAAGATTAGTTTATGTTCAGCCTAGCTGAAAAACGCAGAAGAACCAGTGAAGTTACTCCTCAAAGAGGCTGCATTCTGATCCAACCACATACACTGTGGGTGCTACATTAGTTTTTTGTTCTTCACAACCACCGGAAAGGGTAAAATTAAGACAGTCATTAACACTATAGCTATTATTACAATTATAAGCATTATAGGATAATTGGTATAGAATTCCTTATGTGACTGCCTGCTGATGCAAGAAAAAAAAAACAGCAGGACTGGTGACATCCAGTATCACTGTAGGATGGCACAGCTTTACTGAACATGTGGTCTGACCTGAATCAAAGACTTGCAAGACTGTTCCTGGCTGTGAGAGTACTATGCTGTGCTGCAGCCCTAGCTACTATTTCCCTACACAGTACAACGAGGAAACAAGCTGAGAAACCCGATCCCAGCAAGGTGCCACTTTGGGCAAACACAGCTGGTCACACGCTGAAAAAATGCCACGCATGTTGGTTAACTGGGCAGACGAAACTGCTGCACATAGCAGTTTCTGCCCCATTTATAGCTCTGTACAGGCATAAGCAAGGGACAGGTTGCTTGCAGACACCTGGAAGTTCTCTAAGGCTGGCTACAAGGAGTGTAATTTGAGAGCATGATTGATTTGGGAGCAGGCGATCTACTCTAATATCATACTCTGATCAGCAGCTAAGTTCAAGAAATTTTTCAAAGCCAGATTTCTGTCACCTGCATTTCAATCTATTACTATTACAAATAATGGCAAATTACTGGAAAATACGATCACTGCTTTTACGTTTTGGCAGTATCTTGTGACATCAATTTCTTCTGTATTACAATTTTTTTTTTTCTTGAACTTGGGTAAGTCTTCCAACAGGATGAAAACAAAGGAAAATAACCACAGTTTAAGTAGGAAAAAAATTATTATTAAGCCATCAAAATTGACAGAGGAACCAATATTTCTTAGAAGCTCCACTGAACTTTTGCAGAAAAAGGAGATCTAGCAACAAACTGAAGAAGAGTTTTCACTTAATAGAAAATTTGTGCTCTAGTTTTAGAGAAGTCCACATTAGTTTCCCACAAACTCAAAAGCTGTTCCTGTTTTCTGGGGGGATTCTAACTGTTTTCTGCATGTACATACTTCATAAAACTTCCTTTGTTTGATCCTGTTAACTCTACTACTTTATCCAAGAATTCTTGAACAAGTATTTCCAAATATGCTTTTAAAAAAGGTACTTGGGGATTGCAAGGTAGGGGGGAAAGAGACTCAGAAAGAACAAGAAAACCCACCAACGGATTCCAGATCACTTTCAAGAATACAATTTTTATAACTGGGTCCCAGTTCCATTCTGAACTGAATCCCCCCCATCATGTAAAAGAGAATAAGAACAGGACAATGTCTTATACTGAGCACTGCTAGCCAGTATTTTTCATTCACTTCTTACCTATTTCAAAACAGGCATTAGCACCTCTGTCCAGAAGAAGACGCACTACTGCAAAATCCGCCACGCTGGCAGCACACATCAGGGGGGTCCATCCAAACTGAAAAGTAGATTCTATGCTTATACCTGTCAAAATTTAAGATACTAAAATTATAAAACTGTACCACAATAAACATGCATTTTATAAACCTTACTCTTAATATGTGTTATTACAAAGGTTACACACTGGTTGTGCTTAGTCTTAGGAAGAGAAGTCTAATAAAAAAACATTTTCATTATTTTTTTAAATACATCTTTATCTAGAGTACCAGAAAAAAAACAACTTTTAGAACTGACAGCAAGGGATCCAAGAAGTTAAATACCACAGAAAGACTACATTAAAAAACAGTATGTAAGTAATAAGTTTAGCAGCAAAAAGATTGGTCAGGGAAATGAACAGAATCTCCTTTTCCTCCATTTATGTGCAATATCTTTCCTCAATCAAAATTAAAAATTTTTGATTCTTGCTAAGCCAAGTGGACTGCTCTGGAAGCAACTTGCTTCTCAGGTTGTTAAAGTCTTACTGACTAGGACTTTCCTGCTTCACAGCTCCTGGTCTTGCAAGACCATTAACTTGCAGATACCACTATTGCATTCAGTACTGACAAAATATGATCTCAATAGAAAGAATAGAAAATTATGCTAGATTCAGCTACAATCATCAGAGTTGTTTGTTGCTCTTTACAATAGCCTTATGGTCTTTTATGGCTAGAAGCAAGCTTGATAGACAGCCCTCCCAAATTCACCAAAACCAAGTACCAGACTGAAATACTAATCTTCCAACTTTCAAATAAAAATCTCTATACCCTTTTGTAATAAGAGGAATCATCTTTCCTTCAATCCTTTCTTAAATATTACTTCCTCTTTAACAGTTTCCATCAGCTGGTTCAATACTAGTCTGACAGCAATTATGGACTATCAAAAATACTTTACAAGAGACAGCTGTGAAAAAACCCAAAACTGTCTTAAGCAATCTGTGACAGTTGAGCTACATTCAAACATTTTCATGCAAAATGTGTATTTACTTTCCCTGCCTTGGTAGTTTGTCAAAGATGTGCTCAGCGTGGCAACATAAAGCAATTAAAGCTGAGGGAGTAACAGGTCACTGCCCTGGGATTGATTGTTCAGCTGTTTAAGATCACTGGAGTTACGGAATCGCAGAATTGTCAGAGTTGGAAGGGACCTGCAGAGATCATCTACTCCAACTCCCCTGCTAAAGCACGTTAGTCAGGACTGCATCCAGGTGGGTCTTGAAGGCCTCCAGAGAAGGGGACTCCACAACTTCCCTGGGCAGCCTCTTCCAGTGCTCTGTCACCCTC